>JBAKBP010039291.1:0-15130 GCA_037953745.1 Lithodes maja
GTACATTATATATACCAGTATACAGTATATGGTATATAAACACACAGATGTATTTGTAAACTGTATATAATTGATTATGATACATATAGTATATAGCTTTAGAATAATTAAACCCTAACCTTGATTTGACCTAGGCCTTTAGACATTTTAGTATAAACATGATTAGGCTATATAATACTGTACAGGGATTTTGCAAATTTTGACCAAAGACAATGAACAACTCAAGATAATTGGGAATTATTCAATAAGTGCACCATTACGACTAAACAAATTACATTTGTTTGCAATAGGAAGGTACAAGGAGGAAAATTATGTGAAATGGGTGAGGATATGCAGAAATTTGTTAGAAGGGCATTCTGACCCTCTTACCCTAGTGAAGCACCCTACTCAGGCCTACTGGCAGCATAGAGGCTGATATCAATGTCACAGGGGGGTGGCCCCTCCCAACTCATCATGTAGGCCTATCCCATAGCAAAACAAAATAATTTTGTTACACTCTGCAGTGAATAATGAACTTATATTATGCTTATACAAGGCTTGATTTTAGAATAGGCCTAGTCAC
Source organism: Lithodes maja (assembly GCA_037953745.1). Classification (NCBI taxonomy): domain Eukaryota; kingdom Metazoa; phylum Arthropoda; class Malacostraca; order Decapoda; family Lithodidae; genus Lithodes; species Lithodes maja. Next base: position 563 of record JBAKBP010039291.1, read on the forward strand.
GGACCTCACTGTTAGGCAGGCTAGGCTCAGGTATGTAAGTTGAAAAATTGTTTTATAGGCATAGCCTATAACCTCTATTCTTCTAATACTATATAGGCCTAGGCTAGGGCCTCACCATAACTAGGTCTAATGATTAGGCCTGCCGCCTACACCTATAACCTCTATGAACAATAATTGAATTATTCTATAGTCTAAGTGCAACATTACGAGCAATCCTAAAAAATGTATAATTGTTTTTAACAGCAAGATACAGCAAAGAAATTTATATGAAATAGGCCTAAGTGAGAATATACAGAAATTCCATTCTACCCCCTCTTACCCTTTATAGGCTAGGCTCCATCTGGCATCATAGATGCTGATTTCAATAAGTCACAGGGCTGAGGGCTAAAAGGCCCCCTCAATCCATCATGTAGGCTATCCCCGGGCAAAACAAAAGTTTGTTTTTGCTCTGAAAATCCTGTAAATCCGAGCTAAGCCTTGAAAAAACTTGGTTCGGGTTCTCTAATTTTGAACTTTGCTTAGGCTAACTTAAAACAAGTGAAAACTCAAGCATTCTTATTTATTTTGTTTTTATTAGCCTAGGCATAGGCTGTAAGTCTAGGCATATTATCGTTGTATTACATCTTAAATTATCCCACATTTTCCCTGATATTCATAGCCTGCCCCAGTATTGGGGGCCATGTCACATCTCTAGGCTATAATGAATAATTTTCTCAAGAAATAGATAGGCCTAGGCTAGGCCAGGCTTCATCAAAACACACATCATGATGAAAATATAGGCCTAGGCTAGCAGAAAACGGAAAAGAGTATTTTTTACTATTGTTAAATAATGGTGCACTTATAAATACTTACCCTAGCCTAATAATTCCTTACCTGTAGCACACAGATCTGAGTTTAGTGCTGAATTTTTTTTTACAGCTTTACTTTTTGTAGAAAACCATCTAGCTTGACACTGTTGTACAGTGACTTTTCTTCTGGGAAAGGAGGCATTTACTCTCCTCGCTACCTCTTCCCAGCATTCCCTTTTGTCCTTTGCGGTTAACACAGGACTTAATTTCCCCTTTAAAAGGTTTGTCCTTTGGTTGACTAAGCCAACCAAAAGTGAACATTCATCGTCTGTCCAATTGCTGGTTCGCTCCCTCTTTATCTTAGTAGACACAGATCCACTTGAAGAAGTTGAAGGTGAAGAATCCATTGCGAGCAGTAGACGGTAGATCGAGTTGTTGTTTGATGCACACGCGTGGAAGGTATGTTTACACATTTGAAACAACCGCCGAACTGCAGTGCGAAATATTTTTGATATGGAAAATATATTACCCTTTCAATTTGGCATTATACAATCGATTTTGTACAAATTTCTTTTTGCATAATTACCATTTTGATTTATAGTAATTATTATATGGCATTAGAAGCCTTTATTTACATATTTAACGTTATTCGTCAATTGTAATTTTGCTACATGTAGCTCTGTGCGGCTTTGGCAACTTTCTTAACGCCTTTACTAAAAGCTATTTTATGAACAACTTTTAAGGATTTACTTTTACTTTTAAGGATTTTCTTTTAGTTAAAATTACTTTTAGGGAAATTTTAAAATTCTTTATAAATACCGGCCCAGGTCACCTGTTGCTCCCTTCATTCGGCTAAATAACCCATATCTAAAGTGAGTTCACTGGGCAAAACTCTAGACATTTCCAAGTCACCTACGAAGTGTATTCTCACGATTTACATATTTTAACTAATTTCCAGGAAACAAGTACAGTCAGGCCCCCCAATACGCGATTCCACAATTCGCGAAAACCCTAATACACGAGTGACCCCTCGAAAATAACATTAATTAATTAAACATTAATTACGCGAGGTGGTACCACAATACACGAATCGAGAGCTAAGAAGGGGCCAAATCCGCTATTCCCGCTTGATACGCGAGCACGTCTACGTTTCACGAGGCCCAGGAGTAGCTCCGAAAAAAGAAGAAGACGGGCATACGCCTGCCTTCCCTCCCGCTTACCCTCCCTCCCTCCCTCCCACAGTCCCGCTCAAGCGCTCATAGCCGTGCGGAGTGACCAAACGTTTGTAGTGCCTGCCACTGTTTTCGCCATGCCACGCCAATATAAGAAGATAACACACAAAATGAAGGTGGAAGTGTTGGATCGCAAGAAAAAAGGAGAAGGAAACTGTGCAATAGGCTTGTCAGAGTAAACTGTTAGTACGATTTGGTCAGGGAGGGAGAAGTTGGAGAAAATCATGAAGTCCTACGGTCCTAGTCCTAGTCCTAGCCTATCTACTACTAATTTTAAGGTAAGGTTTCATATTTTTATTCATTGTTCTTATTATATATAAGATATAGACTGTACTGTAGAGCCAAAAATGTCGAAAATAAGGCCAAAATTTTTGAAAATAGGCCATAATTGAGAGACGTCACCCAATCTAATTATTCCCATTTAAAGTTAGTTCCACAATACACGAATTCACAATACGCGATGCCTCCTGTCACCCCTATTCTCGCGAATTGGGGGGCCTGACTGTACTAAACAAGTACTACTTCCTAAAAAGGCTATACTTGCCTAACAAATTTCCGGATAATTATATCCAATTTTACCGAATATTAATTCACTAGGCTACTTCTTACATAAAAGACAACGGGAGTCGGATTAAAATAAACGGGACATAACTAGACCCTACTTTACCAAAACCTAAGTACAGTAGACCTAATAATTCCGGTATTAATTCCACCATACAATTCTGGCCCCTTGCTATATATATAATCTCCAGACTCAAGGAGCGACAACACTACCGGAGAAGAATCTTTTTCAACAAGTAAAACATCCCCTCCCCCTCCAAGTGACAACCACTGGAGTATCCCAACACCTTATATGTTAAGGTGAGTTCATTTGACAAATTACTAGACGTTTCTGGTTCACCGGCTAAGTGTACCGTCACTAGGCTATCCATATAAGCTTTGCTTATAACAATGACCCAAAAAACATATATACCCTCAGGCATATTATCTATATGGTAGACTCTGCTACTTGCCTCATGGCCTGTGCGGGGTGTTGTTGTGTGATAAAATTTTGACAGTAACAAAGGGTTTTTCGACGCAGCCTAACGTCTTTGTCAATCCGTGCAGGGTAGGTGTATTTATCATGGGGTCAATTAGGTGGTTACAACTTATTAATTGGGGATCTGAGATATTTCCAGAACTTCTGGGGAATAGAGTGGGAGTTTTTTATGTATGCCTAGTGGTAAATTGGAGATCCTCCAATGGGAGTTTTGTGGGGGGGCGTCCCCCCACTACAGGGTAAATCCCTTTGACTGAGTCAACCACTTGGCCCCTGGGTCATCTCTTAAAGAGTATACCCCCATCGTAGGGTTTTTGTTCCTTGACATTTTTTGTGGAGCAACCTACGGATTTATAGAGATCATAGAGATTTAATGGTAATATGTCCATCCGTCTTATTCACGCCAGGCTATGGTTTGCAGCGTTTCCTGAAGGAACCGTGGGTGTCTGTGTGTAAGAAAAGTACTTCGCACCCAATCGAATTGGGATTTTTGTTTTTTTTTGTTTTTTTTTGCCCAGCAAATGGCCTTGTGCTTCTTTGCACGTATATTCTTCAGCTCGTCCATTTTAATAAACCACTACTTTGGTATTGATACCAAATTAGGAAGACCTGTGTCAGCATTAGTAGGTGTTACTCTGGTGGTTGTTTCCCGTATCGGGAGCTGTTATTTTACGAGCAGGTTGTTTAGGATGGACAGGTACCTGAGCCAGTGGAACTGTGTTTGGTATGTCCTGTTGTGATCTGGAAGGAGCAAGAGAACTACTTTGAGATTTCGGATAGTCTTGTCTAAAGGCGCAAAAAAAAAAAAAAAAAAAAAAAATGTCCGTTGGGTTTGCTTGTTACATTCCTATACAGGTTTAATAAAAATTTCTTGAAATTAGCCCAACTATCCTCCTGGGTTTATGTATTTCAGCTTCAGAATTCATCTGAACCAGTTTTTTAGGGAGAATCAACGTGGGTGGAGAGAAAACAATGGGGTTGAATTAACCTGTTGTTCAATACAGTAGTATCACCTAGCCATACTTGGGTAGGAGGGGGAGGGGATGACATGTTCAGCACTTGGCTCAGCCAAGGCGGTAGAGGAGGCAGGTAATTCTTTGTTTATTCGAAGAAAACAGGATTAGCAGGGTGACCGGTCATGTCAGATAATTGATCCCGGCCTGGGGATATGTGTGTAGGGTGCAGGATTTGAAATCCTGATTGCGAGTCAGGGAAGTTGGGACTTCGAAGGTGGGTAGCTTTTATATCTGTGGTTTGTTAATTTCCCAGGGACCCAAAGGGAATATGTCTTACGGCTTTAATGGACTATCCTTCGTTGGGATTAAGCCCGGATGGTACCCGTCACATTTGTAACATATTATGTGGGACCCAATCTGTAAAAGTAATTGAGTCAATGTTATTGATATTATTATTATTCTTCCGTTTTTTACTGGAAGGCTCTGAGCCGACCGACCTATGTCATTATCTTGCTAGAACCGGACATTTTCTTGTCGGGAGATGGGGACTAGCTAGGAGTTCTAGAAGAGATGATTCTAAAAAGCTTACCTATTTTAGTATTGCTGGTACTTGGAGATTTTTTTTTTTTTTTTTTTTTTTTTTAAAGTACTGTACCTGAATTGTTAGATTTTACTGAACTACCCCTCAACAACACCCCAAGTCCGCACTTCATTTTTCAGAGGAGCTCCACGGGGTAATTCTCAGACGACCACCAGGAATGTCAAGATTGGCTCTTGTTTGCGCTTGTAGTGATGTAGGTGAAATCACCAAGGTCGATCTGGGGATCCACCGTTATTGCAAATTTTGAAGCAACTAGAACTAGACAGTTTCTACTCACCCAATGGTCCAAGAATACCCAAAAGATATGGCCACTCTAGCACTCTCTTCACCTCGATTCACATGTGGTTTGATTCCCCAAACAACCTGAACGAAGTTCAGGCTCGGGTACTAAGCCCTCAGATGGATAGGTTGGAGCAGTTTAATAAACAAACTGGCCCCCCCTCAGAGTTCGGGCCAACAATGGACAACTGCCTCTAGAATCAGAATATTAATGATCCGAGTGTTGACAAGCAATGTTGTGTCTTGGGTGCCAGAGGGCATTCCAGCTTTCTATCACACACATTTTCTCTCCCCAAAAGAGACAGTCTACAACTAAAACCCTACGATGGACATGGCTACTCCTCAACAAATAATTCACAATAGAAAGTTCAGGATATTAACTAGTTACCAAGTAGAACGACAGTAATTCTACAGTCAAAGGTCTGGAGACTGGATAATTGCTCCAGATATAGAAGAGTCCTCTGGCACATCCCAATACAAAAAAAAAAAAAAAAAAGGTCCTAGCTATCCCATTCAGTATAAGAGCGAGAATGTTCACCAGTATTCCTTCCAGCGCGGACATAGCTCCCAGTTTTTCACCAAGGGAGTGAAACAAACTCTTCCCCCTCTACTCAAAAGTCAGCATAAAAATACTGTTTAACCTTCAAGATTGTAGATTACTGTGGTCCTCTCCACTCCATAGCCAAAAAATCAAACCCTGATAGTCACATAACAGGTGACAAAAGGAGGTTTCAGAATAAATTTAGAGAAATCAAAATTCTCACTCCTACACAATCAGCAGAATGAGTAGGAGTAATCGGGGTTACACAACTCCAGACTATAAAACAAAATCCATCCAATGCTAAGTCTTTAAATATAACCATTCACAGTACTGCCTGTGCCTTCAGGAAACCTGGTACACAAAACAGGACTTAGGTAATTTGAACATATTAGATAAAGATTTCCATGGGTACGGGGTCTCCACTACGGACACACGTGATGGTATTGTGGCAGGTCACCCCCCAGGGGGAGTTGCAATAATGTGGAGATCGTGCCTAGATAGTGTAATTAAAACCATTGAGACAAATTTAAGCTGGTGTGCGGGAATACAGCTGGAAGTGGGACACAGAAAATTTGCAATATTTTGTGTTTACTTACCGTATCAGTGTGCAGAAAATGAAGAACTTTATTTGGAAAAGTTAGGGGAGCTTGGTGGCCTAATTTCTGAATTAGAGATAACGTGTTACTCAGTGGTAGGTGATTGGAATGCTACCCCTCACGAGTTGGGTGGTTCCATGTTTGCTAAACATATGTTAAGGTTTTGTGAGGAGCAAGGTTTAATTTTGTCCTCCAAAAACCTGCTTCCAGAAATTAGCTATACATATGTTAGTGAAGCATGGGAGACCAGGTCGTGGCTTGATCATGCAATCTCTAGCTCTGACTTTCATGACTCTATCTCAGAAATGGCCATAAGATACGACATTACGGATGACGACCACATACCTATAGAATTAACAATCCAAATTAATAAAGCACCGGAAATAACAGAAACTAGCAATAGCATCAAGGCAAAAGTTCCATGGAATGTAATCTCAAATGAAGAGTGCCAAATGTACTGTGATAAAACCAAGGACTTATTAAATAGGGTGCAATATGATGGTAATGGTGTAGCACAATGCAGGGATCCAAAATGTAGTGATGCACAACACAGAAAGGACATTATTAAATTTTACAATAGTATAATAGATTCTTTATCAAAAGCGGGGGAAAGTATTTTTAATAGCCGTAAATATAAGTCCTCATTCAATAAGCCAGGTTGGCAAGACTATGTGGCTGACCTGTATCAGGCCTCCAGAGATGCTAGGTCTCATTGGCTTGAAGTAGGTCAGCCTAGACAGGGGCCTATATTTGAACTTCACAAAAGAGCAAAGGCTAGGACCAAATATGCCATTAGATTTATTAAGCAAAATGAAAACCAATTAAGGAAGGAAGCCCTTGCAAAGAGTCTGGCAGAAAAGGATACTAACTGTTTTTGGAAGGACATCAGATCCATGCAAAATTGTAACACACCATTACCTGTCAGTGTTGAGGGGGTTACGGGTGAAGAGAACATTGCTGACTTATGGAAAACTCATTTTAAGGAACTACTTAACAGTGTAAACCAAAGGTCTACTAATGGTGCAATTCAATATGTGAAAGATACTAATTATGAAGACATTAAAGTGACTGAAAGTGATCTTGAGAATGCTATAAGAAAACTTAACCTAAATAAGCTTGTGGGCTGGATGGTATATATGCAGAACATCTTAAATATGCAGATAAGTTGTTAATAGATAAACTTAGTTCTTGCATCACCAGTCTATTTACGCATGGTGTCCTGCCGGAGTCTATGATATCCGTAATACTTGTTCCTGTCATTAAAGATAAATCAGGTAAAATTACAGCAAAAGACAACTACCGCCCAGTAGCACTTGCTAGTGTGGTGAGTAAGGTAGTTGAAATGATAATGCTAGAAAGAATGTCTGCATATATTGTCACCAGCAGCAATCAGTTTGGCTTTAAGAAAAATCATGGCACAGACCAATGCATATATGTGCTGAAAGAAGTGATTGATACATACAACAAACTAAATAGCTCAATTTTCTCTTGTTTTCTTGATGCAAGTAAGGCTTTTGATAGGGTGTGTCACAAAACCTTATTTGAAAAATTAGTTAACAGGGGAGTGCCTAGCTATATTGTTAGGATACTTATTTTCTGGTATGCTAATCAAAAATTGTGTGTAAGATGGGGCAACATCCTGTCAGGCTCTTTCGCCGTAACCAATGGTGTTAGGCAGGGGGGGATATTGTCTCCGTATCTTTTCAACGTCTACATGGATGATCTTAGTCTGGAGCTGAACAAGACTCGCACTGGGTGCTGTATTGGCAGCACCATTGTAAATCATCTCATGTATGCTGATGACCTAGCCTTAATCGCGCCCTCTGGAGCAGGACTGGATAAATTATTAAGAGTATGTGAACAATTTGGAATCGAACATTCAGTCAAATTTAATCCTATAAAGAGCAATATCATAATATTTAAATCTAACCTTCTATTGAAATCAAAGCTACCTAAATTCCATTTATATGAAGAAATTATAGAAGAAGTAAGTAAAGTAAAGTATCTAATAATAATAATAATAAGCATGTTACTTATTTCTCATAAGCGCCAATTTTTCCGAAGAATTCACTAGCGCTCGAAAAGAGAAAGAAAAAAGAAAAAAAAATCAATGCATCAAAAGAAGGCTTATATACAACACACATTTAACAATCACTAGCAGTGGCAAAATAGCCTAAACTCTATAGCCATCTGCCATGACACCTCTCCCAAGATCATAGCTTCTCTCAAAGAGAAAAGTCTTAAGTTGTCTCTTGAAGCATTCAACAGAACTCAGTTGTCTCATGGACAGCGGCAACCTGTTATACAACCTCGGAGCCATGTAGGAGAAAGACCTCTCAAAGAAAGAAGACTGCTGGAAAGCCCATGGTTCATCAAGACGAAAAGGGTCATTGTCATGACGCACAACTACACCATGGTGTGCCGGTGGGCGCCTGAGCAGCTCCGCAAGGTACCTAGGCTCACCAAATTTGAGAACCTTAAAGGTCACCAAACACAACTTAAATTCTATTCTTGCTCTTACTGGCAGCCAGTGCAGTTCTATGTGAAGAGATGTAGTAGGAGTTCTAGGTGGAACACCAAAAATTAGTCTTGCGGACCTGTTAAGAACAGACTGAACTTTCTTCAAAATATAATTTGGAAGACCCACCAACAGGGCATTGCAATAATCAACACGAGAGAAGACCAATGAGTGAACCAACATCAGGAGGCAACGTCTGGTTATAAACGGCTTCACCAAATAGAGATTTCTGATGTGCAAGTAACAACTTTTAACTATCTGGTTTACATGCTCTTTGAAATCTAATCGGGAGTTCACATATACACCCAGATTTCGAACAGAGTTGGCCGGTCGCAGCTGAGATCCACCCACATTGATGGAGAGGGCACCTACTATATCATCAGCTCTTCTATTTCCTCGGATGATGAGAATATCAGTTTTACCATCATTTAGTTTAAGTTTTCTCGCTCTCATCCACTTCTTGATATCAGACATCAACAATTCCATCTTACTCCGTATATCAACTATATTTGTGATTCTCACATAAATCTGGGTGTCATCTGCATAAAAGTGAAAGGTGACATTATGTGCACGAAGCAGAAGAGACAAACTGCTAATATAAATTATAAATAGGATAGGACCTAAAACTGATCCCTGCGGAACACCATACTGCAGGGGTGTCGAGTCCGAGACCACTTGATTTACCATCACACTCTGGGATCTACCTGACAAGTACGACCCAAGAAGCAAGAGAGCGGAGTCACGCACACCACAATCATAAAGATCACTCAATAACAACTCGTGATCCACTGTGTCAAAAGCCGCAGAGAGATCAAGCAAGACCAATAGTGAGGCCACACCATTGCAAATGTTCTCAACTAGATCATTATGTACTCTAATCAATGCTGTTTCAGTTGAATGATGCTGTCGGTAAGCAGACTGAAAAATTGGGATAGTTTCATTCTGCTGAAGTAGTGGTTGTAATTGGTCAAGTATTGCACGCTCTAATATCTTTGATATGAAGGACAGGTTGGAGACAGGACGATAGTTCAACATGTTCTCAACATCAAGTCCAGGTTTCTTTAGAGTAGGTCGGAGTAGTGCATGCTTTTCAGAATGTGGGAAGCTACCTTCAGAGAAGCACTTATTAATTATTTTGGAAATAAACTCAACTGTGTGATCATAGACTCTTGGTAGCTTGGAAACATTTATGGGATCCAACGGGCAAAATGTTTTATTGAGGTTTCTTATGTAGGACGAGATCATGTCCACCTCTACTGAGTGAAAGGATGAGAGGACATTATTAGGAATGTGTCGGGGTTGGAGTACAACTGAAAGTTCTTCACCAACAGAAGCATCATCCAGTTCCTGTCTTATGCGAGTTATCTTGTCAGCAAAAAATGCCACAAAGTTGGCAGCCAACTCGGCATCAGGTACAGAAGGTCTTAAGCTGACTCTTGTTTTTCCAAGTAAACTGTTTACAATTGAAGCCAACCTCCTCTGGTCGTCACCACACGAGTCAACTTTTCCCTGATAATACACTTTCTTTTCATCTTTGATTTTGTGGACCACAGCTCTTCTGGCTGACAGATATTGCAACCATGTAGAGTCTGTTTTATTTTTCCGCCATTCACGTTCAGCTCTTCTACGCGCTCTTCTAAGAAATTTAACTCGAGTGCTATACCAGGGCGAATCATCTCGTACTATGATTTTCTTCTCTACTTCTGGACAGTGATGATCGAACACTAATTTAAGTGCATTTCCATGTACCTCCACCAGCTCATCTGAAGTAAGGTTGGAAGTATCAATACTTCCCAAGTACTGTTTTATTTCACTGCTAGCCAAATTTAGGTCTGCATTTTTATAATTTCTAAATCTGATTACTTTTTCATGTGTGAGGACACTATATTGACACTATATTTCATGTGATCGCTCAGATGATGAGGATATGGGTCGTCAGCGAAGGCAACTTTACATGCAGGGAAATTCAATATTAAGAAAATTTCATATGTGCACATGGGATACAAAAATAACATTGTTCAACTCCTACTGCTCACCAATGTATACAGCACAACTATGGTGGAACTATAAGAAAATTACAGTGAATAGACTAAGTATCTCATATCACAATATCATGAAAATGTTTCTGGGGCTCTCAAAATATGAGAGTACAAGTACGCTATGTGCCTATATGAACTTACACTGTTACAAATCACTCATTAGAAAGCTAACATATAAATTCATTCAGCGCCTTAACACTTCTGAGAACAGGATCATTAAATTGCTACAAACTCCAAGCATAGTGTACACCTCCAGGATCCAGGCACACTGGAGGAAGTTGCTCTATATTTAACCTTAAGTAATGATTTCAGGTCTGCTACTCTACAGAATTAGCATACCGGTACTGATCCTCATAGTGCAGTACAGTACCGATATTCCTATACTGTACTGTAGCAACATACTGTACCGGAAGCTAAATGATGTGAGGCATGGTACTGTACACAATTAGGACAGTGGTTTTGGTAACCCAGTAGTTTGATGACCACTGTTTTTGGTTGAGGCAGTGCTGTGAACTACATGATAGCAAGCTGGGTATTATTTAATTTCTTTTTATTTTATGTAGCCTATGTACAGTAGCTTATATATATTTATATATATTTATGTTACTGTAAGGTATATATGGACCCCAGTATGGTCCCCTCTGTACTGTGTGAGTCTGAAATAAAGTATTATTATTATTATTATTATTACTGTATTACATACCAAGACTGTAAACAGGAACTGTGTTTTGAGTTCAAAATGATAAGGTTCCTAAACTTCCTCAGGTTAAAAGAACTAATCTGACCAGGCAACAAAACCGTTCCACTAACACCTCCCAATTCCCTCCTATTCACCCCAAAGAGAATTCGACATCCCCTGGCGTTACGGGGAAAATTCTCAAGTAAAAGTAATCAGTGACACATTGGCAAAAATCCACCTCCCACTTTTGGGATTGGACACAGACGCTTCGAATCTGATAGGGTGGCACTATCAGTCGTTCCGAAGTTAATCAGTCAAAGAAAATGGACAACCTTTAGTCAGTGTCACACCATACCCAAGAACTAACAGCCCTGCGTTTTTCCTAAAGTTCATGCAATATCATTGACCTCCAGGTCAATGTCATACCAGATGGACACGATGACGACTGTAATTGGCTTGGAGGAACAGGTCCCTACCCGGACCAGTTCTCTCTAGAATTACTTGGGTAAAAGATATGCCTTCTAGCCCAAAACATTCACCTTTAATCCAGGCAACAACTCTACCAGGGATCCCCAACCCGTAGACAGATATAACATTTGCGATATGGACATCCTCTAAATGGCTACTATCCTGCGACAAGGAAGTCACAGATACACTCACTAGCCAATACACAGCTTCAACTCTAAGACAGGATAGTTCACGCTTGATACAATTTACACCTTGGAGTGCAAGTTCAAAACCAGCAGTCTCCATCGGTTGCTGGTCGCTGAAGCACCTAAATTTATTAATTGACTTTAAAAAGAGCTAACAATTAACACACTTATAAACCACGTATCGTCATAAAGAAATCCTTTTTGACGCGTACTAGTTTATCTCTGCCCCAGGGACATTAACCCTTCGAACCCGGGTGGTACAACACTGTACCATTTTGGTTTGGCCCGAGGAACCCGGGTGGTACAACACTGTACCATTGCTTGCGTGAGTGCTTTTCGAATGGCGCGCGTAAAAATTTTGCTCCGTGGTCACCAGGCGTCGCTACCAGACAGCATGTACGCCAGTCTCTACCCTGCCGCCAACATGGATACTAGCCCAAAAAGTGATTCCCTTGTGTCCGATTCTACACTCCCTTCGACGCCTGCCCATGTTCGTCGCGCCCTAACGCAAATGCACGCACAAGATGCGTTGACTCCCGGAGGTATTGAAATAGCTTTGAGGAGTTATGAACGTGGTGAAGGCAAAAAAAGTGGTGATGACTTGGGCAGTGATACCTCCGAGTCTTACGAGTCTCACTATAGTGAAGATTTTGACGATATAGAAGAAATCCGTGAAAGAGACGCGCTTTTTCTTGGATTTGAGCATGACGATGAAAGTGATGATAGTACTGAACGTGACATAGTTGTGCAAGGTGATGAGAGTCTAGTGAGAGTGAGCGAATGGGACAGCACTAGGTCGACTGCCAAGTTTAGGTTGAGTGACACGACACCTAGCCCTTCGCCAGCTAAATCCCCATTCAAGATACGTTTCTATAAGAAACAAGTTCTCAAGAAGGCGGCCGCGGCAGCCAGGAAAGAGGCCCTAAAAGTTGGTGAGGGAGCAGTGCGTGAGGGTGCCAGTGAGGCTGCGCGTGAGGCCGAGGTTGACCCGCCATTGTCTTCCTTATCTACCCACGCCACCCAAGTTGCCCCAGGCTCCCGCCATTCTTCCCCACCACCACCAGCACTGCCTAGGGTTGAGGAACCCCCACTTTCGGCCTATTTACCCCCTATTTCCCCCGAGAGGAGACATACTACTAAAGAAAAGGGAAAAGGGAGAAAATATGTCAAAAAAGGAGCTACAAGTAGGCGCTCTTTGTTCGAGGCTCCCGCGGCTTCCACCCCTGCGGCTTCCACCCCTGCCGCTCCCAGCCATACGCCCCCGCAAGTTTCCCCAGGGTCCACCCCACCTCTCCAGCCTACAACAGAGGTTCCTGATGATGTGTTTGACCTCGCATCCATACCTGCACCTACAGACACTGAACCAGTGCTGTCTACGACTCGTCGTAGGCCAAGGAGCCCCGAACCTCTGTATGAAGATGACAGAGCCTCACCTCCCACTCCTTCCCCACCTCGCCGACCTACACGCCGCCCACGCATCATTCGTTCCCCGCAAGAGTATGAGGGGGGCTCTGAAGATGAAGGGCACCTCACAGACGACTCTGGCCATGATTACCTGGGTCCACCGTCAGGGCAAGATGACGGCTCTGACGACAACGACGATGACGAATTTATGGACATCGACGACCCTCAACCCAGACGCTTTGCCCAGGGCCGTCGTGCTCCTGGCCGCCCTGGCCGCCTGGCTGGCCGCCGGGCTGGGCCTGGGCGCCGTCGCGCTCCTGGCCGCCCTAGGGTTCGCGCCGCCAAAGTTCGTGGGCGTGCTGCCCCCGCTGTAGCTCCTCGTCAGCGTCGCCAGAAGGACGGATTTTATGTTTTCAACTGGCAGGATGTGGCTGCTGATCAAGTCATTGACCCTGATGTAACCCCTTTTGATGAGGTACAGGATGCTCCAGGAGTTACCCCAAGTTTTCCTGCAGGCCCCAATGCTCGACCACATGAGCTTTTTGAGGCTTTTTTTGATAAGGAGGTTACTGACTTTGTCATAAAAGAGACAAATAAGCATTACCAAATCCAGGTTAACTTTTTTGGCAAGGTGACCAAGGGCCACATGAAGCGGTGGACCCCAGTGACTCATCCCGAGTTCATGGTGTTCCTGGCAATCACCATGCTAATGCCTCATGTGAAGAAGCACAGGTTGGCTGACTATTGGATCACCAAAGATCTAATATCCACCCCTGCCTTCGGGAAATACATCTCTCGGGACTGGTACCTCGACATCCTCGGAGCGCTCCATCTTGTCACCAACACCGACATGCATCTCCCTGACAAACTGTGGAAAATTAGGACGTTGTACGAGATGATGAGAGAACGTTTCACGTCCTACTTCATGCCCTTCTGCAACGTCTGTATTGACGAGTCTCTTGTGCTGTTCCGGGGAAAGCTGAGCTTCAGGCAGTACATCCCCTCAAAGAGACATCGCTTTGGTATAAAGTTCTTTGTGCTGTGCGATTGCAAAACTGGCTATGTCCTGGACTTCCTGGTCTACAGCGGGAAGGAAGGGGACGTGGCAATAGACCCCCTCATTGGCTTTGGCGGAGCAGTGGTTCAAGCCATGATGAACCGGTACTTCGAAAAGAATCACGTCCTCTACACGGACAACTACTACACGTCCCCCACTCTCTCAAAGTACCTCCATGAGCGCCAG
>JBAKBP010039292.1:0-15130 GCA_037953745.1 Lithodes maja
GTTTCCCCGCGTGTAATTAGATTGGTCGATAGTGAAGTACTTACTACAGTTCATATTGTCGATGCCTTTGATGATTTTGAACACTTGAATTAAGTCGCCTCTTAATCTGCGCTGGGTTAAAGGAAATAGATTTAATTCTCTAAGACGCTCTTCGTATGGTTTGTTCTTTAGGCTAGGTATCATTTTGGTAACTCTACGTTGAACTCGTTCTAGCTTGTTTATATCTTTTTGGTAATAAGGGCACCAGGATTGAACGCAGTATTCCAGAAGAGGGCGGACTAAGGAATTGTAAAGGGTTAGGATAACATCTTTGGATTTATGCTCAAATGACCTGCCTATAAAGCCAATTATTTTGTTTGCCTTCTTAACAACTTCTGAACATTGTTGACTCGGTTTTAGGTTACTCGATATTGTTACTCCCAGATCGGTTTCTTTGTTTACATTCTTAAGCTGAGTGCCATTCATCGAATAGTTTGCTTTCTCATTTAGGTATCCGATATGTAGTACTTTACATTTATCCGCATTGAAACTCATTTGCCAAATTTGGGCCCAACATGACAATTTATCTAGATTGTGTTGCATATCGTCAACTTGTTCTTTTGAGAGTACGCTATTTGCAATTTTTGTATCGTCAGCAAATTTCGAGACTGTACAGGTGAGACCCTCATCTATGTCGTTGATGTAAATTAGAAAGAGAATTGGTCCTAGTACCGATCCCTGGGGTACCCCACTACTTACATTGGTCCATTTAGATGCCTTACCGTTTATGACTACTCTTTGCTTTATGTCGCTGAGCCAATTTTCTATCCATTTCAACACACCGTCTTGTATTCCATGCGCTTTTAGTTTTAGCAGTAATCGTTTGTGGGGAACTTTGTCAAAGGCCTTTTGAAAATCAAGGTATATAATATCTACAGCTTTACTCTCATCGTAGAGGTTGAAGATATCGTGGAAGAAGTCTAAGAGGTTTGTTAAACAGGAACGTTTTTTACGAAAGCCGTGTTGAGTATCTTTAAGTAAGTTATTTGCCTCTAAGTGATTTACGAGTCTGTCTCTTATGACCGTTTCTAGCATTTTACATACAATTGATGTTAAGCTAATTGGACGATAGTTACTGGGTAGGGATTTGCTGCCTTTTTTGAATATCGGTGTTACGTTGGCTAGCTTCCACTGATCAGGCATAGTCCCAGACTGCAAGGATTCATTGAATAGCAATGTCAGTGGTTTGGAGAGCTCATCCTTAGCTTCCTTTAGAACTCTAGGTGAGATTGTATCAGGTCCAGGCGTTTTATTTACCTTGAGTTTATCTAAACAATTCAATACTTCTCTCTCTGTAACGGTGATATTGCTTAAAACATCTGAATTATCAATCTGAATCGGCGATGGTGTAGGGATATCACTGAGGTCTTCGGTTGTAAAAACTGATGCAAAGAAGGTATTGAGGGCATTACTCATTTGTACTTCGTCTTTGGTGTATTCTCCATTTTCATCGACCGGTCCAACAGTTGAAGTAACTACTTTTTTCTTTCTGATATAACTATAGAATTCTTTCGGGTTTGTTTTACTTTGATTTGCAACATGTAACTCCAGGGTCTTTTTACTTTGCTTAATTAACTTTTTGGCTTTGCGTCGTAGCTCTACAAATTTCACCCGTTCTTCGTCATTTTGTGAGGATTTTAATCTATCATTAGCAAATTTTTTAGCAAGCAGACAGTCTGAAATATCTTTATTCCACCATTTGGGCTTATCATTTTGGCCTGGACGCCGTATTTTCGATGGTATGCAGTCTTGCACTGCCTTAAGGTAAGTGGTTGTGAAACACTCCCAAGATGTATTTATGTCGTTATTGTTAGTCAGAAAGCTCCAGTCAGTTTCTTTAAGTTTTGATTTAAGTTTATGAAAATTTGCTTTCTTGAAATTAGGGACTTTCTCAATGCTGCTATTTGATTTGTTACTAGTAAACTTTAAAGTGAAAGTTATCGTACGATGGTCGCTGTTACTGAATTCATCACCAACATTCAAATTCTCTATTAATTCTTCTTTTGTTGCGAGTACAAGGTCAAGCACATTATTACCACGGGTCGGAGATTGTACAAATTGAAAAAGTGAACTCTCTTGCAAGTTAGCATAGAGGTCGTGTCCAGAGTGTGAAGTAAGAATATCGCCCCATTTAGTCACGGGTAAGTTGAAATCGCCAAGAATTACGGTATCTTGTATGTTAGTTATTTCTGCAATTTGTTCATAAATTTCACTGTCAGTTTGCACTGATTGAGATGGGGGTCTGTATAATAAAGCTAGTGTTATTTTAGTTCCTCGTTTATTATTTAATAGTACGTAAGATATGTCTATATTCGCAATTTGAGGTTTTGACATTAAGACGGGATTAAGACTTTCCTTTATAAAAAACAGAACTCCTCCTCCATTTCTATTGATCCGACTTTTCTCAAACATTGTATAACCAGGAAGCGTATATTCGGCTAAAAAGTCTCTGTCTTCCGTATTTAACCAAGATTCTGTAATGCCGATTATATCATAATGTTCTGTAAACACGATTTCCTCTAGATCTGAAAATTTATTGCGTATGCTACGAGCATTTACATAAAACACCTTAAGAGTATTAGAGTTGGATGTTACTGATTGTGCATTGTCTGAATTTTCAGTTCGTATTTGACTTACACTACCCTGTCTTGGGTCTGGTTGACCCCGTTTTTTGAACGGAAATCCTTGACTGCATCGTTCAGCAAACGACCAAGACGTGCAGCTCCTACTTCATTGAGATGTACACCATCTCCTGAAAACAAAGATTTATTATAGTAAAAATTATCCCACGTGTCGACAAAGCCGATGTTCTCCTCCCTGCAGAGTTTGGCTAGTCGGCGATTTGTACTGGTAGCTATGTTGTAGAATCGGTTTTCTACATCAATCCGGGAACAATTCCTGAAATTAAGATTCTATTAGATTTTTCCTTGAAGGACCTGATCAGCCGCCGGTACTTGCAAAGTAGTTCCTCTGACCGCGTCCGTTGGACATCGTTAGATCCAACGTGGATGACGTACGTAGTGCTTGGTGGTGGGTGGGGAGGAGCCTTCTTCTTTGCTATCCTTTTCTCTACCTCGTAGTCAGTAGATTAGTAGTTTTAGATATCCAAACTGCCCCGTAAGGACCAATAGGTCTGTTGCAGTTTGTTCTCCTTTGTATTCCTTTGTATACCCGTTCTCGCATCCCCCACCTACCTCTGTTTTGTTCTTCTACCCTGCTCACCCCTTTCCACCCCCTATTATCTCTCCCCAACCTACCTCTCCTAGTCTCTTTCCAACCCCCTCCTTCAACCACTATAATATAGTACTACCTCACATTCCGTATGTCTTTTAACCCCATCCCACCTCTCTCTCTCATTCCCCTCCCCGCTTACTCCCCCGTCCTGTTTCCCCATCTCCCTCCTAGTTTCTCTTCCCCTTCTATCCTTGTCTCCCCTCTCCCTATGTCTTCCCTCCCTCTATGTCTCCCCTCTCTTTCCCACCCCTCCCCTCTCCCTATGTCTCCCCTCTTCCTTCCAACCCCTCCCCTCTCCCTATGTCTCCCCTCTCCCTATGTCACCCCTCCCCTCTCCCTTCCCACTCCTCCCCTCTTCCTCCCCTTCCACTCTCCCTATGTCTCCCGTCTTCCTATGTTTCCCCTCTTCCTATGTCTCCCCTCTTCCTATGTCTCCCCTCTTCCTATGTCTCCCCTCTTCCTCCCCTTCCCCTCTCCCTATGTCTCCCCTCTTACTATGTCTCCCCTCTCCCTATGTCTCCTATGTCTCCCCTCTCCCTATGTCTCCCCTCTTCCTTCCCACCACTCCCCTCCCCCTATGTCTCTCCTCCCTTCCCACCCCTCCCCTCTCCATATGTCTCCCCTCTTCCTTCCCACCCCTCCCCTCCCCCTATGTCTCCCCTCTTCCTTCCCACCCCTCCCTCTCCATATGTCTCCCTCTTCCTTCCCACCCCTCCCCTCCCCCTATGTCTCCCCTCTCCTTCCCACCCCTCCCCTCTCCATATGTCTCCCCTCTTCCTTCCCACCCCTCCCCTCTCCATATGTCTCCCCTCTTCCTTCCCACCACTCCCCTCTTCCTATGTCTCCCCTCTCCCTTCCCATCCTCCCCTCTCCCTTCCCACCCCTCCCCTCTTCTTATGTCTCCCCTCTCCCTACGTCTCCCCTCTTCCTTCCCACCCCTCCCCTCTCCCTTTCTCTCCCCTCTCCCTTCCCCCCTCCCCTCCTCCTATGTCTCCCCTCTCCCTTTGTCTCCCCTCTCCCTTCCCACCCCTCCCCTCTTCCTATGTCTCCCTCTCCCTATGTCTACCCTCTTCCTTCCCACCCCTCCCCTCTCCCTATGTCTCCCCTCTCCCTATGTATACCCTCTTCCTTCCCACCCCTCCCTCTCCCTATGTCTCCCCTCGTCCTTCCCACTCCTCCCATCTCCCTATGTCTCCCCTCTTCCTATGTCTCCCCTCTTCCTATGTCTCCCTCTTCCTATGTCTCCCCTCTTCCTATGTCTCCCCTCTTCCTATGTCTCCCCTCTTCCTATGTCTCCTCTCTTCCTATTTTTCCCCTCTTCCTATGTCTCCCCTCTCCCTATGTCTCCCCTCTCCCTATGTCTCCCCTCTTCCTATATCTCCCCTCTCCCTATGTCTCCCCTCTTCCTATGTCTCCCCTCTTCCTTCCCACCCCTCCCCTCTCCCTATGTCTCCCCTCTTCCTATGTCTCCCCTCTTCCTTCCCACCCCTCCTCTCTTCCTATGTCTCCCCTCTCCCCATGTCTCCCCTCTTCCTATGTCTCCCCTCTCCCTATGTCTCCCCTCTTCCTATGTCTCCCCTCTTCCTATGTCTCCCCTCTTCCTATGTCTCCCCTCTTCCTTACCACCCTCCCCTCTCCCTGTCTCTCCTCTTCCTTACCACCCTCCCCTCTCCCTATGTCTCCCCTCTTCCTTTCCACCTCTCCCCTCTTCCTATGTCTCCCCTCTTCCTATGTCTCTCCTCATCCTATGTCAACCCCTTTTCCTTCCCACCCCTCCCCTCTCCCTTCCCACCCCTCCCCTCTCCCTTTGTCTCCCCTCTCCCTTTGTCTCCCCTCTCCCTTCCCACCCCTCCCCTCTTCCTATGTCTCCCCTCTTCCGATGTCTCCCCTCTTCCTATGTCTCCCCTCTCCATATGTCTCCCCTCTTCCTTACCACCCTCCCCTCTCCCTATGTCTCCCATCTTCCTTACCACCCTCCCCTCTCCCTGTCTCCCCTCTTCCTTACCACCCTCCCCTCTCCCTATGTCTCCCCTCTTCCTTACCACCCTCCCTGCTGCAGTTGACGAAGTATCTAAGCTGGCCCCTGCTAATACAATGTAAGTCATCCACGTTGGATCCAACAATGTACAGCGAACCCGGTCGGAAGATTTGCTTTTAAAGTACCAGCAGCTGATTAAGTCGTTTGAGGAGAAGTCATCAAGGATCATCGTCTCAGGAATCGTCCCCCGGCTTGGTCTAGAGAGCCGATTTTACAACATAGCCACCAGCACAAATCGTTGTCTAGCAAACCTCTGCAGGAAGGAAAACGTGGGATTCGTCGACACCTGGGACAATTTCTACTACGATGACTATTTGTTTTCAGACGATGGAGTTCATCTGAACCAGGTGGGAGCAGCACGTTTTGGGCGTCTTCTCAACGATGCGGTGAAGGATTTTCGGAGAAGAAATCGACTCAGCACAGGACAACCAGGAAGGAGGACCGAAGACAGCGAGGGCGGCAACCTGCGAAGGAATTAAATGCTAATCTGTCAAGAACCGCGAATTTGGATAAAGCTCCACCAACACGACCCAAATTCAAAACCGCCAGGGATAACGACCGAGGACCGATGTCAGCCATGAATGTAAATGTAGATCCGACCAGAACCAAAAATTTGATTAAAGAACGTTCTGTGAGTTCTAAAACCGCAACTTTAAAGGTTTTCTATGCAAACGCTCGTAGCATACGCAATAAATTTTCAGATTTAGAGGAACTAGTGTTTACTGAAAATTATGATGTGATTGGTATAACAGAATCTTGGCTCAATACAGTAGATAGAGACTTTTTAGCAGAGTATTCACTTCCCGGTTATGTAATGTTTGAGAAAAGCCGAATAAATAAAAATGGAGGTGGCGTTTTATTTTATATCAAAGAAAGTTTTAACCCGACCCTCTTGTCAAAACCTCAAATTGTGAACGTCGACACATCTTTTGTGCTAATAAAGAATAATAAAGGTACAAAAATAATACTTGCATTAATATACAGACCTCCAGCTCAATCAGTGCAAACTGACCGAGAAATTTATGAACAAATTGCAGATGTAAGTAACTCACAAGATACCGTATTTATTGGCGACTTTAATTTACCTGTGACCAAGTGGGGCGATGCTCTTAAAGGAGTACAAAGGAGTACAAAGGAAATCAAGCAACAACAGGTCTAGTGACCCTTCTAGGCTGCTTGTCCTCCAAAACACTGAGGATCAAGTGTCCAAACAGTGGTTTAGAGTGGGTAAGGGAACATTGGAAAGGGAACTACTGCCCTAGAACTAATGTCCGTGGCAGGATTAGGAAGTTAGTAGGGGACAGATGGGTTAGTAACTGAGGGGGGTATACAATAAAGTTATTCATTTACAAACGCAGTCAGTCGCGGGTTTGATGCGAGATATTTGTCTAAGCGGAGTTTAAATGAATCAACGGTGCTGCAGTCTATAACGTCTCGGGGAAGCCCATTCCACAAGTTGACAACTCGATTGAAGAAGAAATTCTTAGATTCGTGTGAGTTAAAAGATTTACCAATAATTTTGCAACCGTTTCCCCGCGTGTAATTAGATTGGTCGATAGTGAAGTACTTACTACAGTTCATATTGTCGATGCCTTTGATGATTTTGAACACTTGAATTAAGTCGCCTCTTAATCTGCGCTGGGTTAAAGGAAATAGATTTAATTCTCTAAGACGCTCTTCGTATGGTTTGTTCTTTAGGCTAGGTATCATTTTGGTAACTCTACGTTGAACTCGTTCTAGCTTGTTTATATCTTTTTGGTAATAAGGGCACCAGGATTGAACGCAATATTCCAGAAGAGGGCGGACTAAGGAATTGTAAAGGGTTAGGATAACATCTTTGGATTTATGCTCAAATGACCTGCCTATAAAGCCAATTATTTTGTTTGCCTTCTTAACAACTTCTGAACATTGTTGACTCGGTTTTAGGTTACTCGATATTGTTACTCCCAGATCGGTTTCTTTGTTTACATTCTTAAGCTGAGTGCCATTCATCGAATAGTTTGCTTTCTCATTTAGGTATCCGATATGTAGTACTTTACATTTATCCGCATTGAAACTCATTTGCCAAATTTGGGCCCAACATGACAATTTATCTAGATTGTGTTGCATATCGTCAACTTGTTCTTTTGAGAGTATGCTATTTGCAATTTTTGTATCGTCAGCAAATTTCGAGACTGTACAGGTGAGACCCTCATCTATGTCGTTGATGTAAATTAGAAAGAGAATTGGTCCTAGTACCGATCCCTGGGGTACCCCACTACTTACATTGGTCCATTTAGATGCCTTACCGTTTATGACTACTCTTTGCTTTCTGTCGCTGAGCCAATTTTCTATCCATTTCAACACACCGTCTTGTATTCCATGCGCTTTTAGTTTTAGCAGTAATCGTTTGTGGGGAACTTTGTCAAAGGCCTTTTGAAAATCAAGGTATATAATATCTACAGCTTTACTCTCATCGTAGAGGTTGAAGATATCGTGGAAGAAGTCTAAGAGGTTTGTTAAACAGGAACGTTTTTTACGAAAGCCGTGTTGAGTATCTTTAAGTAAGTTATTTGCCTCTAAGTGATTTACGAGTCTGTCTCTTATGACCGTTTCTAGCATTTTACATACAATTGAGGTTAAGCTAATTGGACGATAGTTACTGGGTAGGGATTTGCTGCCTTTTTTGAATATCGGTGTTACGTTGGCTAGCTTCCACTGATCAGGCATAGTTCCAGACTGCAAGGATTCATTGAATAGCAATGTCAGTGGTTTGGAGAGCTCATCCTTAGCTTCCTTTAGAACTCTAGGTGAGATTGTATCAGGTCCAGGCATTTTATTTACCTTGAGTTTATCTAAACAATTCAATACTTCTCTCTCTGTAACGGTGATATTGCTTAGAACATCTGAATTATCAATCTGAATCGGCGATGGTGTAGGGATATCACTGAGGTCTTCGGTTGTAAAAACTGATGCAAAGAAGGTATTGAGGGCATTACTCATTTGTACTTCGTCTTTGGTGTATTCTCCATTTTCATCGACTAACGGTCCAACAGTTGAAGCAACTACTTTTTTCTTTCTGATATAACTATAGAATTCTTTCGGGTTTGTTTTACTTTGATTCGCAACATGTAACTCCAGGGTCTTTTTACTTTGCTTAATTAACTTTTTGGCTTTGCGTCGTAGCTCTACAAATTTCACCCGTTCTTCGTCATTTTGTGAGGATTTTAATCTATCATTAGCAAATTTTTTAGCAAGCAGACAGTCTGAAATATCTTTATTCCACCATTTGGGCTTATCATTTTGGCCTGGACGCCGTATTTTCGATGGTATGCAGTCTTGCACTGCCTTAAGGTAAGTGGTTGTGAAACACTCCCAAGATGTATTTATGTCGTTATTGTTAGTCAGAAAGCTCCAGTCAGTTTCTTTAAGTTTTGATTTAAGTTTATGAAAATTTGCTTTCTTGAAATTAGGGACTTTCTCAATGCTGCTATTTGATTTGTTACTAGTAAACTTTAAAGTGAAAGTTATCGTACGATGGTCGCTGTTACTGAATTCATCACCAACATTCAAATTCTCTATTAATTCTTTTGTTGCGAGTACAAGGTCAAGCACATTATTACCACGGGTCGGAGATTGTACAAATTGAAAAAGTGAACTCTCTTGCAAGTTAGCATAGAGGTCGTGTCCAGAGTGTGAAGTAAGAATATCGCCCCATTTAGTCACGGGTAAGTTGAAATCGCCAAGAATTACGGTATCTTGTATGTTAGTTATTTCTGCAATTTGTTCATAAATTTCACTGTCAGTTTGCACTGATTGAGATGGGGGTCTGTATAATAAAGCTAGTGTTATTTTAGTTCCTCGTTTATTATTTAATAGTACGTAAGATATGTCTATATTCGCAATTTGAGGTTTTGACATTAACATGGGATTAAGACTTTCCTTTATAAAAAACAGAACTCCTCCTCCATTTCTATTGATCCGACTTTTCTCAAACATTGTATAACCAGGAAGCGTATATTCGGCTAAAAAGTCTCTGTCTTCCGTATTTAACCAAGATTCTGTAATGCCGACTATATCATAATGTTCTGTAAACACGATTTCCTCTAGATCTGAAAATTTATTGCGTATGCTACGAGCATTTACATAAAACACCTTAAGAGTATTAGAGTTGGATGTTACTGATTGTGCGTTGTCTGAATTTTCAGTTCGTATTTGACTTACACTACCCTGTCTTGGGTCTGGTTGACCCCGTTTTTTGAACGGAAATCCTTGACTGCATCGTTCAGCAGACGACCAAGACGTGCAGCTCCTACTTCATTGAGATGTACACCATCTCCTGAAAACAAAGATTTATCATAGTAAAAATTATCCCACGTGTCGACAAAGCCGATGTTCTCCTCCCTGCAGAGTTTGGCTAGTCGGCGATTTGTACTGGTAGCTATGTTGTAGAATCGGTTTTCTACATCAATCCGGGGAACAATTCCTGAAATTAAGATTCTATTAGATTTTTCCTTGAAGGACCTGATCAGCCGCCGGTACTTGCAAAGTAGTTCCTCTGACCGCGTCCGTTGGACATCGTTAGATCCAACGTGGATGATGTACGTAGTGCTTGCGGGGGCGAGCCTGGAAACCTCTTCCAGAGCCGCAACAATGTCGTCCACGCCGCCACCTGGGATACAGAATCGCTTTCTGGTCCTGGGTGCCCTGGCGCAGAACTCGGTTAGTTGGCCACGGACAATGGAGTCGCCCACAAGCCGAACTTCTTCCGTTTCCTCTTCCTCGTCAATAGCCAGAATTTTGAAGCGGTTTTGGCATGTTGTCGGGATGACCTTCCTGGTACTGGTACTGGGATGGACATTGTTTCTCACTAACTGAAAGTTGTCCTGGGGGGGAGTGAGAGTAGAGTCATTATTATTATCTGCAACATCTAAGGTAGCTGCTGGTGTGGGTACCGGTACTGTATGCACTGGAATGGCGGTTGACATAGTAGTGGTTTCTTGGGCCGAGGGCACTCCTACGTTGAGTGTGGCAAATTCTTGAAGGGATTCAAGCTTCGTAGTCAGGGCATCGATCTTGCGGTGAGCTGCATTCAATTCATCCGCAATCTTCTCTCGGAGCTGGCAAAATCTACAAATTTGGACATCAGTATCAACAAACATGGTAGGGCCAAATTTACCGGAACAACTCGTGCAGGTTCGTTGCGGCGCCATGACGATATAATCACAATATGCCTGAAAATCACACAAATTTATGTTAGCAAAATGGTACAATTAAAGCCTGAAAATCACAAAAAATGTATGTTAGCAATGTGATACAATTAATTCCTGAAAATCACAAAAAATTTTGTTAGCAATATGATAAAATTAATATGCCTGTAAATCACAACAAATATGTTAGCAATAGAACACAATTTATGCCTGAAAAAAACAAAAAATTATGTTAGCAGTATGACACAGTTAAAGCCTGAAAATCACAAATGGACTAGAAATTTGTTACAAAATTTACTGGAAAAAAAAGTGGGAGAGGGTTAATGTAGCCTAGTGAAAAAACTGGAAAACAGTATACAGTACAGTAACAAAAAATATTTGTTAGCAAAATGGTACAATTAATGCCTGTAATACAAGTAATGCCTGCCCTCTTACTTCACACTCCGGACATGACTTGTATACGAACTTGCAAGAGAGTTCGCTTTATCAATTTGTTCGAACACCGACCCGTGGTAATAACGTTCTTTACATTGTACTTGCAACAAAAGAAGAATTAATAGAAAATTTGAATGTTGGTGATGAATTCAGTAACAGCGACCATCGTACGATAACTTTCACTTTAAACTTTACTAGTAACGAACCAAATAGTAGCATCGAAAAAGTCCCTAATTTCAAGAAAGCAAACTTTCATAAACTTAGAGCTATGTTTAAAGAAACTGACTGGAGCTTTTTAATTAACAATAACGACATAAATACATCTTGGAAGTTATTCGAAACCACTTACCTAAAAGCAGTGCAAGACTGCATACCATCGAAAATACGGCGTCCAGGCCATAATAATAAGCCCAAATGGTGGAATAAAGATATTTCAAACTGCCTGCTTGCTAACAAATGTGCTAATGATAGATTAAAATCCTCACAAAATGACGAAGAACGGGTGAAATTTGTAGAGCTACGACGCAAAGCCAAAAAGTTAATTAAGCAAAGTAAAAAGACCCTAGAGTTACATATTGCGAATCAAAGTAAAACAAACTCGAAAGAATTCTATAGTTATATCAGAAAGAAAAAAGTAGTTACTTCAACTGTTGGACCGTTAGTCGATGAAAATGGAGAATACACCAAAGACGAAGTACAAATGAGTAATGCCCTCAATACCTTCTTTGCATCAGTTTTTACAACAGAAGACCTCAGTGATATCCCTACACCATCGCCGATTCAGATTGATAATTCAGATGTTCTAAGCAATATCACCGTTACAGAGAGAGAAGTATTGAATTGTTTAGATAAACTCAAGGTAAATAAAACACCTGGACCTGATACAATCTCGCCTAGAGTTCTAAAGGAAGCTAAGGATGAGCTCTCCAAACCACTGACATTGCTATTCAATATATCCTTGCAGTCTGGAACTATGCCTGATCAGTGGAAGATAGCCAACGTAACACCGATATTCAAAAAAGGCAGCAAATCCCTACCCAGTAACTATCGTCCAATTAGCTTAACCTCAGTTGTATGTAAAATGCTAGAAACGGTCATACGAGACAGACTCGTAAATCACTTAGAGGAAAATAACTTACTTAAAGATACTCAACACGGCTTTCGTAAAAAACGTTCCTGTTTAACAAACCTCTTAAACTTCTTCCACGATATCCTCAACCTCTACGATGAGAGTAAAGCTGTAGATATTATATACCTTGATTTTCAAAAGGCCTTTGACAAAGTTCCCCACAAACGTTTACTGCTAAAACTAAAAGCGCATGGAATACAAGACGGTGTGTTGAAATGGATAGAAAATTGGCTCAGCGACAGAAAGCAAAGAGTAGTCATAAACGGTAAGGCATCTAAATGGACCAATGTAAGTAGCGGGGTACCCCAGGGATCGGTACTAGGACCAATTCTCTTTCTAATTTACATCAACGACATAGATGAGGGTCTTACCTGTACAATCTCAAAATTTGCTGACGATACAAAAATTGCAAATAGCGTACTCTCAAAAGATCAAGTTGACGATATGCAACACAATCTAGATAAATTGTCACATTGGGCTCAAATTTGGCAAATGAGTTTCAATGCGGATAAATGTAAAGTACTACATATCGGATACCTAAATGAGAAAGCAAACTATTCGATGAATGGCACTCAGCTTAAGAATGTAAACAGAGAAACCGATCTGGGAGTGACAATATCGAGCAACCTAAAACCGAGTCAACAATGTTCAGAAGTTGTTAAGAAGGCAAACAAAATAATTGGCTTTATAGGCAGGTCATTTGAGCATAAATCCAAAGACGTTATCCTAACCCTTTACAATTCCTTAGTCCGCCCTCTTCTGGAATACTGCATTCAATGCTGGTGCCCTTATTACCAAAAAGACATAAACAAGCTAGAACGAGTTCAACGTAGAGTTACCAAAATGATACCTAGCCTAAAGAACAAACCATACGAAGAGCGTCTTAGAGAATTAAATCTATTTCCTTTAACCCAGCGCAGATTAAGAGGTGACTTAATTCAAGTGTTCAAAATCATCAAAGGCATCGACAATATGAACTGTAGTAAGTACTTCACTATCGACCAATCTAATTACACGCGGGGAAACGGTTGCAAAATTATTGGTAAATCTTTTAACTCGCACGAATCTAAGAATTTCTTCTTCAATCGAGTTGTCAACTTGTGGAATGGGCTTCCCCGAGACGTTATAGACTGCAGCAATGTTGATTCATTTAAACTCCGCCTAGACAAATATCTCGCATCAAACCCGCGACTGACTGCGTTTGTAAATGAATAACTTTATTTTATCCTCCCCTCAGTTACTAACCCATATGTCCCCTACTAACTTCCTAGTACTGCCACGGACATTAGTTCCAGGGCAGTAGTTCCCTTTCCAATGTTTCCTTACCCACTCTAAACCACTGTTTGGACACTTGATCCTCAGTGTTTTGGAGGACAAGCAGCCTAGAAGGGTCACTAGACCTGTTGTTGCTTGATTTCCTTTGTACTCCTTTGTACTCCTTTGTACTCTCCTCTCCCTATGTCGTCCCCTCTTCCTTACCACCCTCCCCTCTCCCTATGTCTCCCCTCTTCCTTACCACCCTCCCCTCTCCCTATGTCTCCCCTCTTCCTTACCACCCTCCCCTCTCCCTATGTCTCCCCTCTTCCTTACCACCCTCCCCTCTTCCTCTTCCTTCCACCCTCCCTCTCCCTATGTCTCCCCTCTTCCTTACCACCCTCCCCTCTTCCTACCCACCCCTCCCCTCTCCCTATGTCTCCCCGCTTCCTTACCACCCTCCCCTCTCCCTATGTCTCCCCTCTTCCTTACCACCTCTCCCCTCTTCCTATGTCTCCCCTCTTCCTTACCATCCTCCCCTCTCCCTATGTCTCCCCTCTTCCTTACCACCCTCCCCTCTCCCTATGTCTCCCCTCTTCCTTACCACCTCTCCCCTCTCCCTATGTCTCCCCTCTTCCTTACCACCTCTCCCCTCTTCCTATGTCTCCCCTCTTCCTTACCACCCTCCCCTCTCCCTATGTCTCCCCTCT
Organism: Lithodes maja; assembly: GCA_037953745.1. Lineage (NCBI taxonomy): Eukaryota > Metazoa > Arthropoda > Malacostraca > Decapoda > Lithodidae > Lithodes > Lithodes maja. The sequence goes on from JBAKBP010039292.1 coordinate 14,029, forward strand.
TCCTTACCACCCTCCCCTCCCCTCTCCCTATGTCTCTCCTCTTCCCTCTTCCTTACCACCCTCCCCTCTCCCTATGTCACCCCTCTTCCTACCCACCCCTCCCCTCTCCCTATGTCTCCCCTCTTCCTTACCACCTCTCCCCTCTTCCTATGTCTCCCCTCTTCCTTACCACCCTCCCCTCCCCCTATGTCTCCCCTCTTCCTTACCACCTCTCCCCTCTTCCTATGTCTCCCCTCTTCCTTACCACCCTCCCCTCTCCCTATGTCTCCCCTCTTCCTTACCACCCTCCCCTCCCCTCTCCCTATGTCTCTCCTCTTCCTTACCACCTCTCCCCTCTTCCTATGTCTCCCCTCTTCCTTACCTCCCCTCTTCCTACCCACCCCTCCCCTCTCCCTATGTCTCCCTCTTCCTTACCACCCTCCCCTCTCCCTATGTCTCCCCTCTTCCTTACCACCCTCCCCTCCCCCTATGTCTCCCCTCTTCCTTACCACCTCTCCCCTCTCCCTATGTCTCCCCTCTTCCTTACCACCTCTCCCCTCTTCCTATGTCTCCCCTCTTCCTTACCACCCTCCCCTCTCCCTACGTCTCCCCTCTCCCTTCCCACCCCTCCCCTCTTCCTATGTCTCCCTCTCCCCTCTTCCTTCCCACCCCTCCCCTCTCCCTTCCCACCCCTCCCCTCTCCCTTCCCACCCCTCCCTCTCCCTATATTTCCCATTTCCCTATATCTCCCCTCTCCCTTTCTCTCCCCTCCCCTCTTCCTATGTCTCCCCTTTGTCTCCCCTCTCCCTTCCCAACCCTCCCCTCTTCCTATGTCTCCCCTCTCCCTATGTCTCCCCTCTTCCTTCCCACCTCTCCCCTCTTCCTATGTCTCCCCTCTCCCTATGTCTCCCCTCTCCCTATGTCTCCCCTCTTCCTTCCCACCTCTTCCCTCTTCCTATGTCTCCCATCTCCCTGTCTCCCCTCTTCTTTCCCACCCCTCGCCTCTCCCTATGTCTCCCCTCTTCCTTCCCACCCCTCGCCTCTCCCTATGTCTCCCCTCTTCCTTCCCACCCCTCCCCTCTCCCTATGTCTGCCCTCTTCCTTCCCACCCCTCCCCTCTCCC
>JBAKBP010039293.1:0-15129 GCA_037953745.1 Lithodes maja
CTAGGATGCAGAGACATAGTGGTTTCATATTTGTCCATTAAGTATCGAGAAATTAGCTGCTAAGGGATTCAATTTACCGCCAGGTGAAATTAAATAGACTACTGTATAGTGTAGGTGTTGCTATAGGAACGAACTGGCCGCCTTAGTTGTAGAAAATAAAGTGGCATCTCGGCCTTACTTCCACCACCACCACCCATACACACATACACACCTTCATACACACACACACACACACACACACATACACACACACACACACACACACTCAACTAGATCTATTTCCTATTTGGTATTATTACTTTATAATTAATGCAGTGTTCTATTTTATATATATATAATATATATATATATATATATATATATATATATATAGAGAGAGAGAGAGAGAGAGAGAGAGAGAGAGAGAGAGAGAGAGAGAGAGAGAGAGAGAGAGAGAGAGAGAGAGAGAGAGAGAGAGAGAGAGAGAGAGCGCGCGCATACCACAACTCCCTGGATACAAGCGAGCATACATGAGCTGAAAATTTAACCATGCTTGAGAAACCTTGCAAAATAAAGTTATGTAAATACCTGTATGCATTACCCAGCCTATGGAATATGAGCCGAGTGCTATATAATGGTGAGGTGAAGGTAGTGGTGAGGGGGTAAGAGGTGGTGATGGTGTGTGATGAGGGGGGAGGAGTGGTGAGTAAGGAAGATATGGTGAAGGTGATAACGTGAGGGTGTGTGGTGAAGATAAGAATATGGTGAAGGTAAGGATTGGTGGAGAGATGGTGAGACGGGTGATGGAGAGGGTGAAGTGTATTGATGGAGATATTGTTAAAGTGAGGGTGAGTGGTGAAGAGGTGATGAGATGAAGGAAATTATGGAGAAATGGTGGAGAAGTGAAGAGATTGGTATATTGTGGGAGGGCTCGAGGTGATATTATGTGTGTTTGTGTGTGTGTCTGTGTCATCTCTTACATTTGGAATCCCATTACGTCATCAAACAGTACACCAGGACCATAACAGCTGGGAAAGTGTAGATATTATTTTTTGTTCTATGTGAGTCAGGGAGACAAACGGCAGAAATGCTTGTAGCAAGTGCCTCCCCCAGAGTTGCAAGAGTGACAGGGCCAACATCAAGGGACGTTCGAGCCAAAATGCCTGGACACACGGAGTTTGAAGCAATCTAAGTCATGGGAAGAGAGAAATACTGATTCTGGGAGAGAGTTCAAGAGTTCAGATATTGAATAGAAGACAGATTGAGATAGCAGAGAAGGGGTGTTGTAGATAGAGGAAGCTGTTGGAATGACGTTGTTATGTGTGTTATTAGTCTGTGTACGTCATCGAGGTGTCCCCCGACTGGGTACGAACATGATATACACGCTAGGCCGTACTACCACACCCACTAAATGTCCGCCTTGGCTGGGATCGAACCCAGGTCAAGCAGATTCACACGTGAGCTTGCTCTCCACTCGACCACCGTGGCTCTATGTGTGTGTGTGTGTGTGTGTGTGTGTGAGAGAGAGAGAGTGAGTGAGAGCCGGTAGAAGTGATGGAGAGGTGATGGAGAAGTGATGGAGAAGTGATGGAGAGAGTAAGGAAGTTGGCGTATAGTAAAACAGGGTGTTGGAGGAGGTGGTAGTGATGGAGAAGCGTTGGAAATGATGGAGAGGTGTCGTAATTGATGGTGAGAATAAGGAAGTTGGCACACAGTAAAACAGGATGTTGGAGGAGGTGGTAGTGATGGAGAAGCGTTGGAAATGATGGAGAGGTGTCGTAATTGATGGTGAGAATAAGGAAGTTGGCACACAGTAAAACAGGGTGTTGGAGGAGGTGGTAGTGATGGAGAAGCGTTGGAAATGATGGAGAGGTGTCGTAATTGATGGTGAGAATAAGGAAGTTGGCACACAGTGAGACAGGGTATTGGAGGGGGTGGTGGTAGTCACGTTCTCTCACGGTCAAGGTTGTGGCAACCATTGTTGTACCCATATATATTGCAATAACTCTTTTTACTCCCTCACAAACACTAGAGTAACCCTTTCTCACACACACACACACACACACACACACACACACACACACACACACACACACACTGCAACAACTTTTTACTCCCTCACAAACAATTAACTCCAGATAGAACATTAACACTTACGTTTTCTTTATGTACTCCCTCTTGCTCTCCCACTAACGTTTTCTTTGTGTACTCCCTTTTGCTCTCCCACTAACGTTTTCTTTGTGTACTCCCTCTTGCCCTCCCACTAACGTTTTCTTTGTGTACTCCCTCTTGCCCTCCCACTAACGTTTTCTTTGTGTACTCCCTCTTGCTCTCCCACTAACGTTTTCTTTGTGTACTCCCTCTTGCTCTCCCACTAACGTTTTCTTTGTGTACTCCCTCTTGCTCTCCCACTAACGTTTTCTTTGTGTACTTCCTCTTGCTCTCCCACTAACGTTTTCTTTGTGTACTCCCTCTTGCTCTCCCACTAACGTTTTCTTTGTGTACTTCCTCTTGCTCTCCCACTAACGTTTTCTTTGTGTACTTCCTCTTGCTCTCCCACTAACGTTTTCTTTGTGTACTTCCTCTTGCTCTCCCACTAACGTTTTCTTTGTGTACTTCCTCTTGCTCTCCCACTAACGTTTTCTTTGTGTACTTCCTCTTGCTCTCCCACTAACGTTTTTTTGTATACTTCCTCTTGCTCTCCTACTAACGTTTTTTTGTGTACTTCCTCTTGCTCTCCTACTAACGTTTTCTTTGTGTACTTCCTCTTGCCCTCCCACTAACGTTTTCTTTGTGTACTTCCTCTTGCTCTCCCACTAACGTTTTCTTTGTGTACTTCCTCTTGCTCTCCCACTAACGTTTTCTTTGTGTACTTCCTCTTGCTCTCCCACTAACGTTTTCTTTGTGTACTCCCTCTTGTTCTCCCACTAACGTTTTCTTTGTGTACTTCCTCTTGCTCTCCCACTAACGTTTTTTTGTATACTTCCTCTTGCTCTCCTACTAACGTTTTCTTTGTGTATTTCCTCTTGCCCTCCCACTAACGTTTTCTTTGTGTATTTCCTCTTGCCCTCCCACTAACGTTTTCTTTGTGTACTTCCTCTTGCTCTCCCACTAACGTTTTCTTTGTGTACTTCTTCTTGCCCTCCCACTAACGTTTTCTTTGTGTATTTCCTCTTGCCCTCCCACTAACGTTTCCTTTGTGTATTTCCTCTTACCCTTCCACTAAACCCTTACAACAGTTCATAAAATAGTTCCTTGCCCTCCCACTAACATACAATCACCCTATATGTACTCTCTCCATCATAATAGTTCCCTTGCCCTCCCACTAACATACAATCACCCTATATGTACTCTCTCCATCATAATAGTTCCTTGCCCTCCCACTAACATACAATCACCCTATATGTACTCTCTCCATCATAATAGTTCCTTGCCCTCCCACTAACATACAATCACCCTATATGTACTCTCTCCATCATAATAGTTCCTTGCCCTCCCACTAACATACAATCACCCTATATGTACTCTCTCCATCATAATAGTTCCTTGCCCTCCCACTAACATACAATCACCCTATATGTACTCTCTCCATCATAATAGTTCCTTGCCCTCCCACTAACATACAATCACCCTATAATGTACTCTCTCCATCATAATAGTTCCCTTGCCCTCCCACTAACATACAATCACCCTATATGTACTCTCTCCATCATAATAGTTCCTTGCCCTCCCACTAACATACAATCACCCTATAATATATGTACTCTATCCATCATAATAGTTCCTTGCCCTCCCACTAACATACAATCACCCTATATGTACTCTCTCCATCATAATAGTTCCCTTGCCCTCCCACTAACATACAATCACCCTATATGTACTCTCTCCATCATAATAGTTCCTTGCCCTCCCACTAACATACAATCACCCTATATGTACTCTCTCCATCATAATAGTTCCTTGCCCTCCACTAACATACAATCACCCTATATGTACTCTATCCATCAAAATAGTTCCTTGCCCTCCCACTAACATACAATCACCCTACTGTATATGTACTCTCTCCATCAAAATAGTTCCTTGCCCTCCCACTAACATACAATCACCCTACTGTATATGTACTCTCTCCATCAAAATAGTTCCCTGCCCTCCCACTAACATACAATCACCCTATATGTACTCTCTCCATCAAAAGGGTAATGCTTGTTTGTTGGTCTATGTACTGTATATTATTCACTAACTTTATTTTTTAGTTTCCTCGCTAGGCCTCCATTAAGCTTAATAAAACACCCCCTAGACCCCTTTTCAAGATATATTTGTACATTTTTCGGTAGAAAAATAAATGTCCCGGCCGAAGGCCGATTATTCTAAAATTGCAAGCTCGCTATCGCTCGCCAGTAAGAAATCGACACTATATGGCACGAAAGCGCTTAACATTGACAAATAAATGGGATGAAAGGTCTCAAAACTGTCAAACTAACTTAACAAACGTTTAAAATCACAAAACTGCTATGCTAAATATGAGGGAGAAGGGGGTGCATAAAAAGCGAATATCTCCCCCTTCGACTAACATACAATCAGCCTGCTCTCTCCTGAAGTTGCGTGTGTTTGATATTGGCTTCAGGGCATCCCACTTTTTACCACGATATAGCAAACGCTTATATATATACATTATAATACCTGTTTCTATATCATACTTCTTTAGGATCGCATACCTTGACGTGGTGCCTCCAAGAGTACTGAGATTATAAGGAAAATGGTACTTCGAAATATAATGGAATGCGTTTTAACTTTGATCCTCGTTTGTTTTTGTTTTGTTTATAATTGAAAGATATACATATTTTTGTTGCCGTCTTTAAAGGTAAAATTTGTATACATGTACAGTATACCATATATTCTAAAACAAATATTATCTAGAGCTAGATATTAAATTTAGGGTGATTGATCTCTGTACTATGTAAAATTGTATGTTACAGTTTGGAACTACTGAATATATACTTATAATCGATGTAAATGATACTCCTGCTTATACCTGTGACCTGCTTGCCTGCTTTCGGCTCTATCAGCAGTATACATATTGATCCCCTCCTACCACACACACATACACACACACACACACCATCTTTCACATTAATATACATCCCGACACTTTCCCTTCATCCATCTTGTGCTAGTTTTCTCCCACTCTTCTTTCTCCACACGCATACACACACACACACACACACACACAAACACACACACACATACACACACACACACATGTGAAAAGAGTTGAAATTAATATAGATATATGAAAAATATAGAGAGACAGTCAAACACCCACACACACACCTCCCGTTCGGGTACAGTCGGGTTCCACAGTTCGCCGACCGCCTATACTCTGTTTCTTTTCAGCTGATGGTAATTTTCATCCCTTAGCAGCCAATGTTTCGATACTTAGTGGAAAAACATGAAACTATATGTCTCTGCATCCTATTAACACCAAGTTTATATAATTACCACCATATGTCACTACAAAATATTCAAAATAACTGAGAAATCTTGATGGGAACTTTGCAATTTACCGTCAGTTGAAAAGGCATAGAGTATAGATGAAAAACGATGTACTTTGAAGATAAGGTATTTTATCTTGACAGTTCTCATATTTGTCCAGCCACCACTCACCTGTTGATAGCGTAATGGTTAGTGTGCGGAATTTCGGTGTGAGTATCCTAGGTTGGAATCCTTGGCGTACCACATGTATTCACTATAGTTTCATTATTGATTAGGTTTATTTGTAAGTTAATTGGTGGGTTGGTGATCATATAAATTTCCATATGAATTTCAGATTTAAGTTTTTTCCTTTCATTTTCTATGTGTATGAAGGAGACAAATGGCAGGCCGCCCGTAATGAGTGACTCCTCCCAAAGCCAAAAGAGTGACAGAGAGCCAAATTCAAGGAACGTTGGGGTTGAAATCCCTGGACACAAGAAGTTTAAAGCAGCTTAAGTCATAAGATGAAGTCATAAGATGAAGGAAAGATTGATTGAGGGAGAGAGTTCCAGAGTTCACTTGTTAAGTAGATGAAAGACTTAAGAAAGTTTGCTACGGTAATTCTTGAGTTGGACAGCTGGACAGAACAGGAGTGGAACTGTGTTGAAAGGCGGGTGCCTCACACTCGCCGCAAGGGAGGGGGTATCTGAGAGAGCTCTGAAAAACACTGATTATTGTAATAGCGATAAACGAGTGAAAGAGATGCAACATTGTGGCGTGTAGAAAGAGATTGTAGGGACCTATAAATAGTAAGTGAGTTGATGAGGCGAAAAGCTTTGACTCAACTCTTTCGAGAAGTGCGGTATGGGTGGAACCTCCCCACACATGCGAACAATACTCGATACATGGGCGCAATGTGCCCATATACAGAGCAAGAAGCTGTGCGGGGTTCGGAACCCACAGAGACGGTTGAGCACACCTAACTTCTGGGAAGCTATTTTAGCAAAGTGGTTATATGATCTATTCAAGTAAGGTCGGATGAAAAAGAGACACCAAGAATATTGAGAGAAGATGAAGGGTTGATTTGTGTATTGTTGAAGAGTAAGGGATAGTCGTGTGGAAGATTGTGATGGGTAGATAGAGGGAGAAATTGGGTTTTTGGAAACATTTTCTACGCAGTAGCATATGATTGGCATATAAAAGATGTATCAAATCATTGGGTACATTGATAGTGATATCTTCCTCTCCATAAATAATAATGGTATACTACAAACAAAGATGTTTTGCGTATGAGGGATAGAAAAGGCACTTGAATTGCCTTTTTCATCCTATATTTCTAACCCATATTCATTAGACTTATTACTTATGCTACGATGACAATATGAAGGACTTCCACTGAGTTATGGTGACAATAAGACAAATACCACAACATATTATTGTATATACAGTATACTCATACATACATAGGCTACATACATACATACATACATACATATGTATGTATATATGTATGTATGTATGTATGTATGTATGTAGCCTATGTATGTAGGGGAGGTGTGGTGGAGTGGTCTTGCCACTGGCCTGGTAATCCAAAGGTCCCGGGTTCAAATCCCGATGTATCAATGGGAAGATATTATTGGGATGGAATTTGTGCTGTACCTAGTATCAGTGCATTACCACAAGCCCACCGAAACGTCAATAAAATACCCTCATTGTTCCCTGATTAAATAGCACTGTATGAATATTCCCATATTCAAAATATGCTATTGGGGTGCAATGCCTGGTGAGTTATCTGCTCAACAGGTGGCGTTGTGTGTGTGTAAGTGTGAGAGTCCGAGTGTAGGGGGTGAGACTGTGAAGCACGGGAACGAGGTGGCTTCAGAGATGGGGTCGTTTCGGGCCAGGAGTGAGCACCGTGCCTCATGTGAAGGCAAGATGGCAGGTGCTCGTTGTACTCTACGTGCTTCACATGTCTCACTCCCTAGACTGGAACAAGACCTCACGGGCTTCACTGTTCATTGTAAAGCGGTGAATGTTAAGGCTCTCAGCCTATGCCCGAGAGGAAGTAAGTTGGAATATAGAAAAAAAAAAAAAAAAAAAAAAATACATACATACATATACAGTATATATACAAAATATTAATGTGGAATTTTTTGTCTGGGCGTTGTTTTCCGATACTTTGAAGAATTTTCCTAGAATAAACAATGCTTTTATTTCTCATACCGGGTATATATTTATGTCCTGAAGACAATAATGATAAATAATATCTTATTTTGCAAGGTGTATAAAACGTCAACAGTTAAGGGGTAGGTTTTACTAATAAGTTTATATATATATCGTATATACAGTATCTATATATATATATATATATATATATATATATATATATATATATATATATATATATATAATATATATATATTTTTTTTTTTTTCCTCCCTAGACCTCCATCAAGCTTAACAAATTATCCTCAAAGTCCCCCTTCGACATAAATGTGTAAATTTTTCTGTAGACAAAAACGAAGAACAATGTTTATGTACACCATTTTTGTTACAATCAAGTGTTCATTTTTGTTACAATCAAGTGTTCATTTTTGTTACAATCAAGTGTTCATTTCCTTACAGTGTACTTAGAATGTGTGTCGCTAGATGTAAATAATTGACCACTTGCGAGTTTCAGGCTATAAGGAAGTTGGAGCTGTAGACATCGATATTTAGCAGAATTACCAGCTAAAATACGGTTGTAGTGCATTCATAAATACATGAAACCCAATTCAACATACTATTTAGCCATCAGAAACCCAATTCAACATACTATTTATCCATCAGAAACCCAATTCAACATACTATTTATCCATCAGAAACCCAATTCAACATACTATTTATCCATCAGAAACCCAATTCAACATACTATTTATCCATCAGAAACCCAATTCAACATACTATTTATCCATCAGAAACCCAATTCAACATACTATTTATCCATCAGAAACCCAATTCAACATACTATTTATCCATCAGAAACCCAATTCAACATACTATTTATCCATCAGAAACCCAATTCAACATACTATTTATCCATCAGAAACCCAATTCAACATACTATTTATCCATCAGAAACCCAATTCAACATACTATTTATCCATCAGAAACCCAATTCAACATACTATTTATCCATCAAACCCAATTCAACATACTATTTATCCATCAGAAACCCAATTCAACATACTATTTATCCATCAGAAACCCAATTCAACATACTATTTATCCATCAGAAACCCAATTCAACATACTATTTATCCATCAGAAACCCAATTCAACATACTATTTATCCATCAGAAACCCAATTCAACATACTATTTATCCATCAGAAACCCAATTCAACATACTATTTATCCATCAGAAACCCAATTCAACATACTATTTATCCATCAGAAACCCAATTCAACATACTATTTATCCATCAGAAACCCAATTCAACATACTATTTATCCATCAGAAACCCAATTCAACATACTATTTATCCATCAGAAACCCAATTCAACATACTATTTATCCATCAGAAACCCAATTCAACATACTATTTATCCATCAGAAACCCAATTCAACATACTATTTATCCATCAGAAACCCAATTCAACATACTATTTATCCATCAGAAACCCAATTCAACATACTATTTAGCCATCAGAAACCCAATTCAACATACTATTTATCCATCAGAAACCTAATTCAACATACTATTTAGCCATCAGAAACCTATATTATTATTGAATACCTGTTTGATGTCGATGTTTACAGCTTCAACTTATAGCCTGAAACTCGCAATTGGTCAATTGCCGCTAGATCATTTAAATATCTAGCAGGAAAATAGCTATATTGGCAACATTGCAACAACTATATCCCTTCAGTATTCCATGTAAGTCGCTAGATGTAAATAATTACCGTTCAGGGGAGGTTTTTAGTTTATTACCTTAACCTCCATCAAACTTAAAATTAAACCCCCTTGACCCCCTTTCAAGATAAATGTGTACATTTTTCGGTAGAAAAATTTCTAGGCCGAAGGCCGATTCCTCTTAAATTTCAGGCTCGCTATCGCTCGCCAGGATAAAATCGACACCTGATTTGCAGGAAAGGTCTTAATATGGGGTGAAAGTTCTTAAAATCGCTAAACTAATGGGGCAAACGTTTTATAATATCAAAAGCAATGGGGCTAAACATGAGGGAGAAAGGGGTCAAGACAAAAATCCCTCAAGTGGAGATCTCCCCTTAACCCCTTCAGTACCATGACGCCATTTTTACCTTTGATTCTGGCTAAAATGAGATGATTGTATGCAGTTTATGAAGGACCTGTGTTACTAGGAGTGTTTATGGCGATCGTATTTACCCTTTTGAGTCACATACTGGAGGTAGATCATAAACTAAAGGACATCGTCTAAATGGCAACCATAATATGAAGAAAATGACGTCACGGTGATGAAGGGGTTAAGGGGAGATTTACACTTTCGGGGCTTTTTTCCTGGACCCCTCTTCTCCCTCATGTTTAGCCCCATTAGTTTTGAGGTTTTAAGATTATATATTAATTTCAACTCCGTATTTAATGAAGAACACTATTAATACCAAAGAGTCCTCCCTAAGGCGCAATGATGTAATAACAAAATCTGGCATTCATTATATTCCAGCGACGCAGGTAACAACACCATTACCTGAGGTGCTGTTGCTTTATGTAGGGCCTGTGTTGGTGGTGCAATAGCTTAGATTAGTATGTTCTGGGTGTGGTGTCCCGAGTTGGAATCCCGGGAGGTTCATATGCTTTCATTAAATGGTATTCTAGTGCATTGGGGTTTGTAATGAAGGAATAATGTTAAGAACGGGTGTTCCTTAAGGGGGGGTTACCTGTTTTTGTTCTGTCCTTTTCTATCTTTCTCTGGCTTGTATCCATTTGGCCCCATTCAGCCTACTGTTTTAAGACGTTTATCCCCATCCAGGTGTCAATTTTTTACTGGTGAGCGGTAGCGAGCCAGCATATTTTTTATTTTTGTTTGACAGCAGGCTAAATTTGTACATATTTCGAGAGAAAAATGTCTCCGGCGAAGCCGGATGTCTTCATATAATGCTGGCTCGCTATCGCTCGCCAGGAAGAAATCGACACCTAGATGGGGATAAACGTCTTAAAATAGTTGGCTGAATAGGGCCGAATGGATACAAGCCAGAGAAAGAGAGAAAAGGACAGAAATAACAAAAAGCAGGTCACCCTCCTTAATGTGACTTGTGTACACTCGGATACCATAGTTTTTACCCCACTCATGGAAATTCGTGTTTATGCAATTATAACTATGTGGATTGATTTATGCAATTATAACTATGTGGATTGATTTATGCAATTATAACTATGTGGATTGATTTATGCAATTATAACTATCTGGATTGATTTATGCAATTATAACTATGTGGATTGATTTATGCAATTATAACTATGTGGATTGATTTATGCAATTATAACTATCTGGATTGATTTATGCAATTATAACTATGTGGATTGATTTTTGGATTGAACATAATTTTCAATAAATTGATGGATATTAATCGTGATCGTGTACTCAACCTTTAACTGTGTTGGTGGTGTAATGGTTTAGGTGCTTATGTTCTGGGTGTGGTGTCCCGAGTTCGAATCCCGGGAGGATCATATGATTTCATTAATTTAAGTAAATTGGGGTTGTAATGGCGGATCAATGTTAACCCTTTCACGCATTTATGACGCAGAGGTTGCCAGATTAGCAATAAGAAATAGAGTTCTCTCACTCTTATAATTACCTCTCCAAAATTAGTTTTCTGCCCACAGCTAACTCAAAGACAACTGCAGAGGTTGAAGTAACTAAACTAAAGGTTTCTAAATACCCCTGATGGTAACAAAGGCTTTAAAGTATCCCCAATAGGCTCAACACAGCTAACTCAAAGACAACTGCAGAGGTTGAAGTAACTAAACTAAAGGTTTCTAAATACCCCTGATGGTAACAAAGGCTTTAAAGTATCCCCAATAGGCTCAACACAGCTAACTCAAAGACAACTGCAGAGGTTGAAGTAACTAAACTAAAGGTTTCTAAATACTCCTGATGGTAACAAAGGCTTTAAAGTATCCCCAATAGGCTCAACACAGCTAACTCAAAGACAACTGCAGAGGTTGAAGTAACTAAACTAAAGGTTTCTAAATACCCCTGATGGTAACAAAGGCTTTAAAGTATCCCCAATAGGCTCAACACAGCTAACTCAAAGACAACTGCAGAGGTTGAAGTAACTAAACTAAAGGTTTCTAAATACCCCTGATGGTAACAAAGGCTTTAAAGTATCCCCAATAGGCTCAACACAGCTAACTCAAAGACAACTGCAGAGGTTGAAGTAACTAAACTAAAGGTTTCTAAATACCCCTGATGGTAACAAAGGCTTTAAAGTATCCCCAATAGGCTCAACACAGCTAACTCAAAGACAACTGCAGAGGTTGAAGTAACTAAACTAAAGGTTTCTAAACATCCCTGATGGTAACAAAGGCTTTAAAGTATCCCCAATAGGCTCACAATCGCGTCATATGTCGGAGAGGGTTAATTAATATTTATGAGTGGGGTAGAGACTATGGCATCCGAGTGTACCTGAGTGTGTTTTGGTGTTCTGTGTGTGTTCATTTAGGTTTAGTGTGTTTTGGTGTTCTGTGTGTGTTCATTTAGGTTTAGTGTGTTTTGGTGTTCTGTGTGTGTTCATTTAGGTTTAGTGTGTTTTGGTGTTCTGTGTGTGTTCATTTAGGTTTAGTGTGTTTTGGTGTTCTGTGTGTGTTCATTTAGGTTTAGTGTGTTTTGGTGTTCTGTGTGTGTTCATTTAGGTTTAGTGTGTTTTGGTGTTCTGTGTGTGTTCATTTAGGTTTAGTGTGTTTTGGTGTTCTGTGTGTGTTCATTTAGGTTTAGTGTGTTTTGGTGTTCTGTGTGTGTTCATTTAGGTTTAGTGTGTTTTGGTGTTCTGTGTGTGTTCATTTAGGTTTAGTGTGTTTTGGTGTTCTGTGTGTGTTCATTTAGGTTTAGTGTGTTTTGGTGTTCTGTGTGTGTTCATTTAGGTTTAGTGTGTTTTGGTGTTCTGTGTGTTCATTTAGGTTTAGTGTGTTTTGGTGTTCTGTGTGTGTTCATTAAGGTTTAGTGTGTTTTGGTGTTCTGTGTGTGTTCATTTAGGTTTAGTGTGTTTTGGTGTTCTGTGTGTGTTCATTTAGGTTTAGGGGGGTTGGCAAATCGATACAGCTTTCCCCCTTTACCGCTATAAAAGGGGATGGGCTGATTTTTCTGGACCCCCTTCTCCCTCATGTTTAGCATATTAGTTTTGAGATTTTAAGACGTTCGTTTTATTAGTTTGGCGATTTTGAGACCTTTCTCCCCATTTATTTGTCAATATTAAGACATTTCGGGTCATTTAGGTGTCGATTACGCGAACCTGTATTTTTAGAATGTCCTAAGTGTGCCAATTTATCTTGAAAGGGGGTGTAGGGGGTGTTTTATAAGCTTGATGGAGGTTTACCGAGGAAAATAAATAATATATATATAAATAAATACATAGACCAAAAAACAAGCATGAAGTACTGCAGTTTTGGTAGGGCCGGATTTTTTTTTTTTTTTTTTTTAATTGATAAATTGTCTAAGTTTTCTCTATATAACGTAACAACATAAGTATACTAAATACTTCCTTTACCGTAGTAGCTGTTGATACTACAATAGATTACCTTATTATTTAAGCGTTCTCTGCCATACCCATAGCTTACTCTAATTCTTCAATTTACATATTATATATTTCCTAGATCTCAAGTGGCGGTGTCTCTTCCGTGGATTGACCGGGAGCCAAAGCGTCACATTTTTCCTTTGCCCCTCAGCTTTCCCTTCATAATTGCTGAGGAGCACAGGGCCTTGGGTGGGGCTTCGGTATCTCGGGCGTTTCCGCGCCCTCCTCGGCTCCTTGCCTGTGAGTGGCTTTGGTCACCCAGGCTTTTTTTGTGGTAGGTAGGGAGGGTTCTGTGGGGGCGCTCGGTTATGGCCATGGCCTTGCTCGGGACCTTGGGGCTGTTCGGCCAGGCAGCATGGGTAACAGCAACAGCAACAGCAACAGCAACAACAACAACAACCTTATTAATGTCTGATGCTTGCCACTGATGTAAGCGTGTTCGTCTTAGTATACAGTACAGATGTTCGTCTTAGTATACAGTACAGATGTTCGTCTTAGTATACAGTACAGATGTTCGTCTTAGTATACAGTACAGATGTTCGTCTTAGTATACAGTACAGATGTTCGTCTTAGTATACAGTACAGATGTAGACTATTTCCTTGTTTGTGATCTTATTATACTTAAGAATGTTTCCTACTTCTAGATTGCATTACTTTTGATTCGGTGTGTGTGTGTTATTCACTTGCTTGTTTCGTCAAGGGGAATCCACGCAATGCGAGCTAAGCTCATTATTATCGCGCCTCCTTAACTGGGAATGTATTGCGTGAAATGCATGTTAAGTGTTTATGTATCGTTGGAATGGCTGTGGATGTGTGTGTAGTCTGTATTTTTAGCCAATTGGCGACATCGGAAAGGAAGGCTTAGGGTGGATCTGTATGGTACCATTCTCACTATAGACGGTACCGTCTCGCCCGAAGGCTTAGGTAGCCATCAGCTTAGGTGAACCATATGATACCCATCTCGCCTTGTACCATTTTTGCCAACCCCAGATGGGACGTCACAACGTCGTCCACTTATTCCAGGTACCTATTTACAGCTAGGTGAACTGAGGCTAACACATGAAAGGAGACAAGCCCAATTTGTCTCCGCCCGGCCGGGGATTGAACCCCCGGCCCCTCGTGTGTGAGACGAGAGCTCTACCTACTAGGCTACGGGCTGTGTGTGTGTAATAATAATAATAATAATAATAATAATAATAAACGGTTTATTAACGAATGGCAGCCTCATGAGCTGAAAATACACATTTTACAATTTAGTGGATGAACATGAGATGTACAGATATGAGGATGGTAAGCTTAGTTTACAAACAAAATAAATAAATACAATAATGATGCATGTGCAGAATACAAATTATCATAAAATAACCGGTTATGAGAGTAAGTGATATACAGTACATATACACATTTATTTACTTACTCATATACAGAACAACACAAACGCTCACGTATGCACACAAACATACATACATACAGAAACTGTTTTGGTATGGTCAGGGTGAAGAGGGTGCAGGTACTACAATGGGAGGTTAATCCTCGGTAGTGTGTGTGTGTGTGTGTGTGTGTGTGTGTGTGTGTGTGTGTGTGTGTGTGTGTGTGTGTGTGTGACAGAAGGCGAAATATGGAAGAGCTGGGCGTTCTATTGTTAAGGGTGGAAATACATGGATGAAGATACGCAAACACTTAATAATAGATAATGCTTATGCATAGATTTATAATCAGAAGTTGCGCTAGTGAGGAATATGTTCTCGCTCATATGTACGTATACTTACATACATATGTGCATATGACCATATAAATACACGTACAGTACATATATATATTATATACCTTATATTCTCAACCGGGCTCGAACCAGTGTGTGTGTGTGTGTGTGAGAGAGAGAGAGAGATGGTGTGAGAGTGAATGAGTGTGTGTGTGTGTGGTCTGTGTG
>JBAKBP010039294.1:0-15128 GCA_037953745.1 Lithodes maja
AGTTCCCTTTCCAATGCTCCCTTACCCACTCTAAACCACTGTTTGGACAATTGATCCCCAGTGTTTTGGAGGACAAGCAGCCTAGAAGGGTCACCAGACCTGTTGTTGCTTGATTTCCTTTGTACTCGTTTGTACTACTGTGTCACTAACACAGTTATGAATGTTTTTCCCAACCACCTCGGAGGTGACATTATTGGCTCGGTTTTTTTATTATACAGTGGTATCCCCTGTAGGCCTAAATCCACTGTGTATCACTTCACAGTTATTATAATTATTTATTCACAGTTATTTAGTTATTACTCACAGTTATTTAGTTCGTTAGTCACAGTTATAATTATATCACTATGTATTCAGTTATTGATTTAGTTTGCTATTTAGACTGTGTATCACTTCACAGTTATTATAATTAATTATTCACAGTTATTTAGTTATGTATTCAGTTATTTAGTTATTACTCAGGTATTTAGTTAGTTATTCATTTTGTGTTACTGTTTATAATTTATCACTATTATGTATTCAGTTGGCTATTTAGTTGTTCACTGTTATTTATCATTTTTATTCACTTATTCATTCACTGTTAATCATTTATATTCACTGTTACTTAGTTTATATATTTAGTTATTTAGATGTTAATTCATTATATATTTAGTTATCTATTCACTGCATTATTTAGTTATTATAGATATATTTATTGACTGTTATGTAGGCTATCATTAATATTCACTTATTCATTCACTGTTTATCATTTATATTCACTGTTACTTAGTTTATATATTTAGTTATCTAGATGTGTATTCAGTTATATATTTAGTTATCTATACACTGCAGTATTTAGTTATTATAGATATATTTATTGACTGTTATGTTAGCCACTTTTACACAGCAACGACCTTAGTCCCCCCCTAGATACCACCATAGAACGTAGACTCGGGATAGACTTAAAACCCAGCTTGACTCTCCTGGGGGCTAATTACCCCCTTGAATATCTTAAAGGCTATTTTCACTTTATTTTGGCCAATATTAGATCATTTTAATCAGCATTGAAATACCATGTAGTCATTTAAAGGGTTAAGTCTATCTCGGGTATCCCTCTAACTCCTAGAATTCCTTCCTAAGGTGGATAATATTGTCTGCTTATAGCCTGGATAAAAGGAAGAAACACATCGTCAAATACTGTACAGAAATAGTTAGCAACAGATAAGAAGATCTGCATGTGACAGATGCATGCTAAATTAACCAACAGAACAGCCTCTTTCTCTGTTCATCTATGTCCCTGTTGCCTCAGAACAGGAGCACCAGGACAACATAAAGTTCTCAAAACTACCCCCACACCAGGCCTTGACAGTAGTTCACTCTTTGGCTCTTTGTCTGTTTTGTGCACCACTGACACCAGTACTGGTAATACCACTGAGGAAAACATTCTTGTGTCTATTACTGGTAGTAATCAAATGGGTTTGTGAACTACTGGTGAATCTGTTGCTTTGTCTGATACGGGCAACCATTTAGCGACTTCATGTATCACTTGCGCCATGTTTCATGTTCCAATAGCTCCTCATCTCTGGTGCTTCATATACCACTGGCTACCTTAACTCATCGGACATAACAAAGAAACTACCACCACAATATACAAACAATTTATACATTCAGTGATGGAATATGCTAGCCCTGCTTGGGCTTCTAAACTCACTGAAACACATCACAACACCCTACAGACTATACAGAACAAAGCCCTCAAAATAATCACTGGCTGCACAGCTACCACACTTACAGACCACCTGCACCAGGAAATCAAAGTTCTCAAAATCAAGGATCCCCTTGATATGAGAGGCACACAAATTTTCGATGCACCCTCCACAAACCAACACCCCCCACTACACTACATGACAGAACACCCACACACAACAAGAAACATCAAAACAACACCTAGCACTCGTTATAATAATAATACTGTCTTCACTCGCTCCTCGCCCACCCCAAGCCAGCCTCCAGAAGCATATTTGCACTCAAATCAGCCACCGATCCATCCAGTCACTCAAAGACAACACTCAGCTACATGCACGGCCCCTTGAAGTTAATCCATCAGAACCCTCCTTTTCCGTGAAAACAGAGTCCACCTGGCTTGGCTGCGATGTGGGCACCATCCAGCCCTTCTGAGTTATCAGAGTAGCCTGGATGACTCCGTCCGGGACGTAACACAAAACTGCACACTATTTAGCACATTGTGGTAGACTGCATAACACACAACCACTTACACCAACAACACAATATACATTCCTTGAGAGCCTTGTGGGAATACCTGGTCTCGGCCATGGTCTTCCTTAGGAGCTTGGGGTTGTTTGGCCAGGCAGCCTTGGGAACGACTACTATTAATGCTCATGCAGCACACACCTGTTAACTTGCCAAGCCTAAGCCATCATCACCAGACTTTGACAAACACAATCCTACCACACCAGAGCCCTCACTACACCTGGGCACTCCGACTCCACCTATTTCAGACACAGAGGTAGACAACATCTGGCTGCCCAAAACATCTCTGGTGCCACACAGACAACTGAACGACACTGGGACCCTTACCACCTCACACCTCAAGGTCTGGGATACAGATATGGCGTTTCTATCTATAAGTATAGTTTATAAGAATCATAATAACTATATGTAAAATTGTCTCAGTGAGTTCCTTTACCAGTTAAAATAGTGATCATACTGTACATCAACAGAGATAAATATTATATCTTATATTTTTGTTCTATTGTCACTAAGTGCCAGTTCTCCACATCAGCCGATTCAATAGCACTCATAATTATGAAATAACAATTCAAAGATCCTAAAGTTTGTAGTAGTCTTTGCTAATAGTAAATTGCTCAAAACTTCTTTCACCGCACAGTAGTGGTCATTTTATCAGGTGTATGTCAACTCTCCTTTATACGTCTGTAAAACTATGCTTTGAGGCTACTGTAGTACTGTATACACTGTGGATAATGTTGGACAGGTTGGGAGACAGGTATTCTGACCTGGATGTGAACCCAATCACTCCAGGTATTTTGGAAGAGTTAGGCACAGTATCTATTCCATCATCTGCTCATGGTCAAGTGGATACGGTGCCCAACTCCTCCAAAACTACCTGGAGTGAGTGGGTTCGAATCCTGGTCGGGTTACCTCTCTCCCAACTGTATACACTGTTCATATTAACTTGGCAACTTATTAAATTGTAAAACTTGCAAAATAAACAAACCAAAACTTGTACGACACATGATAAAGACAAAAGAACTAATCAAAATCGCTATGTGGAAATAACGCTTAATAAAATAAAATTATGAAATAAAATAACACAATTCCCGTCTTCTTCAAGCAGTTACTGCTGACTGGTTCAATTTATATTAATATTTTGGATATAGTAAAATATGTTCATTATTCTGCTTCTAGGTCCACTCAACACACCACTGCCAACCAATCATGTACTGTCATAGCGATTTCGAATTTTTGTGTTGCCTTTATATTGTATCATCCCTGTTTTGGTTAGTTTATTTTGCAAGTTTTGCATTATAATAATAAAATAATACTAATGCATATTGGAGGAGGATTTACTGCCAAATTGATTTAAACATAGTATAATAGATGGATGAGACTCGTTAGCCTTGGTTGGCAACTCATCTAGGGGAGACAACCTTATACAAATCCGGGTGGATGTGACTCGTCAGCCTTGGTTGGCAACCTGTCTAGGGGAGTAAACCTGATACAAATCCGTACTGCTTACCTAAGGGTAAGGCAGGTTAGTGGATGGATTAGCCAAACACCACTGTAGAAAAAAAGTGCTAACAAGATACACAGAGGGCCGGTCGGACGGATCCTAAATTGATTGGTCAATCCTGTAAGTCCTTCACTAAACTGGCTCGGGTTGTCCCTCTCACAGGGAATAGGTCCGCTTGGGGGCATTCTGTGTATGGCCACCCTCGTAAGAGGAGTAAGGCGTCCGGCAATAGATAGATAGATAGATAGATAAAAGATAATATAAAGTTTACTACTAAATTCATTATTGACATGACAAAGGTAATTATAAACTAAGACATTTCCATCCATGCTTATTAAATATAGAAATTTACATAACTTTTAAAATTAAGAATGCATAATTATACTACAGCTTCCTATCAAGGTTCCAAAACGATGACAGATTTTGTATGTATTGTTTTCAGAATAATAGGGGGTGATGTGGATGACCTGACACAACCACTGTTTCAGTTACAATAATTATACAATATTATAAAATTTAGATTATAATAATTTGGGAGTCCTGATGATATGCTAGTCAAATACTGTACTATAATACAAAATAACATATATATATATATATATATATATATATTACATCTCAAGATTATACTATTTTTTTATGAAATCATTATAACCATCTATCATATAATTTTAAGGTGTTTTAGTTACAGTATCTAGATTTATATGGGGGACTGTACATTACAGAGGTCAGAAGATCATTCACCCCTATGACGTATTGTCTGGTCAGATCCTGTCACACACATTCTGCTGAAATGACACTCCCTGTACTTTCTCCAACGCCATCTTGTAACCACGGGTAGCCATCTTGTAACCGGGAGGTGAATTATAGGTGTGGCTTTGAGGTGGTGAGAAGGTGAGAGATAGGGAGAGCAGGGAGATAGAATCGAACATCCAGGGTGATAACATATACCCAGAGATACCCTCTTGAGTTAGGGTTTACTCTTATATTACTTTATAGTACTTCTGTATATCTTTCAGGTTGTTACTTAAGTATATCAAAGTGGTTTTGGATCAGAGATCTTTAATTATATTCCTTTACCTATATCTATCAATATATAATAGGTATATGGTAATCGGTGGTGGCAGCTTTTATACCTATCTATTAAATCAATCAATCTACAAGCAGAGAACTCAGCCTCTACACTACAACTTCTACAATCATCATACAACCTACAGTAACCTATTGCTCATAGGAGACACCTTAAGTCTACCTACATCGAGTAAGAGGTTAACCCTTATCATAAATATAGGATAGTAACTCAAAACGTCCTAATACTCCTGTCTGGAGTTAACCCTATGAATACATTTGACTACTCCTAACAGTCTTACGTAACATATATATATATATATATATATATATATATATATATATATATATATATACTGTATATATATAAATGTTAGAGATGGACCGAATATTCGTTTCGTATTCGTATGTGCGAATATTCGCTATGTTTTTCAATATCTGTATTCGTATTCGTATTCGCATTTCCATTCATAGCTATTTGCAAACATACGAATATTTTCACGGAACCAATAGAAGATATACAAAAATGTAAAATATTACATTTTAAAGCGTGCGTTCGCTTGTACGATGTCGGGGAAAGGCGTGCTTCTTTATTAAACCCTCTAAGTACCATAGTATGTGAATGTTTTTTAAACTAATGGAAATGAAATTGTGTACATCGACTTCCAAACCAATCTGATGATCTCTGAACTTTGAAATAATTGTAATAGTTCCGAAATCTGACCTTGTCCATTATAACGGAATAAATGGTCTTGGTACAATGTTGCCAATGTACCGGCTGGCTACCGCTTGATCCAGCGAATCACTTCCATCACTTCCATCTAGCGACATCAAGATGTGATGAATTCTAGCGATATTCAAGTTATGTTTTCTATTTTAACACTCAAGGAGCGGCTAGGTCGGTTACTTCTACTACCTGCCAAGCGGGTAGTTTTACCCTAAACAAGCTTATTTCCGTGCTCTTTTTCATGCATAAACAAAAAACAGAGCATAATACAATTATGTATTCGTGAAAGGGCGATAATTGAGCTTTCCAATGACACCAGAACGCTCCTTCTACGACCACGCGTTCTCTTGCAACGATCATGCAACACAAAGGAAAAATCGCTAAAATACCGTAATTTCCTTACATAATTCCCTGTGTAGTGAGGTAGTGGGTGTGGATGTGTGTGGAGGGGAGGGAAGTCGCGGCGCGGGAGCCGTGCCGAACGGTCAGAGCCAACCTACGCTCCTCCCACCGCTCGTCTCTCTCTCAGAGCCAATTATGTTCTCAAAATTGCTACCGACTTAAGGCGGGCCCCGCCAGATAGTCCTTGGTTCTCTAAACCGCCTTAAGTCGGGCCCCGCCAAAGAGGGGTTAAGGAATTGTAGAGATTTTTCTATTGTTAAAGATTATTCTAGATACTTCAACATATGTTTTCTAGTGACATACAAGTTTTTAGTGTCTGGTGACTATCTAGCGATTTGTCAATGCTATTCTAGCATACATTTGTGTTTTAGTTTATCATGCATTGTTTAACCCTCTCCGACATATGACGCAATTTTGAGCCTATTAGGGATACTTTAAAGCCTTTGTTACCATCAGAAGTATTTAGAAACCTTTAGTTTAGTTCAGTGGTCAGCAACCCTTAAAGCTAGAAGAGCCATTTTTCATTAGTTTCATAAAAATGGTGTACTGTCGGAGCCGCAATACAAAAAATTGGTTTAATCAACCGAAATCTACAGTACTTTAGAAATAAGAGAATATATCTTACTTCTGAACTAAACCAATTATAGTGATATTGTTCAATATCCTGGTATCCACAAGCTTAGGAAACACATCTCACATTTCTAGAAATCATAACAATTGATACCTATATATCTTTTCGAAGTTGAATAAACAAATCGAATGTTGCCTTGAATGTGTTATATGATGCCTTCATTTTGAAGGAAGAATTACTTTCTAAAGCTTCTGACCTAGATGTGTGTGAATTTTGTGTGTTGTCTGTGTTTGTTCGTTGTTCTGTCTTGTGCTTTGTGTTTTCCCTGTTCTTGCTCTGTCTTGACTCGGCCACCCCCAATAAAAATAAAACAAAACAATCAAAAAATAGAGTAAAATAGAAAAATAAAAATAGGAAAAGTGGGGATTGGGCCTGAGCATAATTATACATACATATACAAACAAAAGAGTACAAAGGAGTACAAAGGAAATCAAGCAACAACATGTATAGTGACCCTTCTAGGCTGCTTGTCCTCCAAAACACTGAGGATCAAGTGTCCAAACAGTGGTTTAGAGTGGGAAAGGGAACTAATGTCCGTGGCAGGATTAGGAAATTAGTAGGGGACAGACGAGTTAGTAACTGAGGGGAGGATAAAATAAAGTTATTCATTTACAAACGCAGTCAGTTGCGGGTTTGATGAGAGATATTTGTCTAGGCGGAGTTTAAATGAATCAACGGTGCGGCGGTCTATAACGTCTCGTCTCGGGGAAGCCCATTCCACAAGTTGACAAATCGATTGAAGAAGAAATTCTTCAAGTTAAAAGATTTACCAATAATAATACGTACATACAAAGCTTCTGGAGCCACCCAAGTGTCCTCAAAGAGCCGCATGCGGCTCCTGAGCCGCAGGTTGCCGACCCATGGTTTAGTTACTTCAACCTCTGCTGTTGTCTTTGAGTTAGCTGTGGGCAGAAAACTTATTTTGGATAGGTAATTATAAGAGTGAGAGGACTCTATTTCGTATTGCTAATCTGGCAACCTCTGCGTCATAAGAGCGTGAAAGGGTTAATATATTTGCCTTACTTTTCCAGAAGACTTCCTACATGATATAGTGTATTGTTCTAGTGATAATTAAATATTATACAGGGCCATTTTAAATTGGCTGATGATTATGAAACAGTAATATGCTGGACGATGAGAATACTGTATGTAAACATGTCTCGGATATCACTGATCATTTTTGGCATTTTCTGCCAAAAGCCCAATGGCTAATCAGTGGTGGTAACGAAACACGCAGCTTTACACATTCACATCGTCATTGGCTTCCGGTAATTAATTTCATAGTAATGTAATGAACGTTTGTTGGTGATATAAAAAGAATTACCAGTTCTTGAAGGATGACAATTTCATCCTTCAAGAAAGATTAAAATATCTGCTATTCGTATTCGTATTCATATTCGCAAATAGTGAAAATTGATATTCGTTCCATCTCTAAATTATATATATATATGATATTAATATACATACTGTATTTATATATATATACATTATATATATATATATATATATATATATATATATATCTATCTATCTATCTATTGCCTGACGCCGTGATCCCCGAAGGGGTGGCCACGAACGAACCGCCCCCATGCACCTCTGTCCCCAGTCAGTCGACGCCCCTCCCCCCAACCAGCACCGCCTTCGTTCATGTAGTTCCTCACTCCATCCTTCCACCTCATATTCGGTCTACCTCTCCCCCTCTGTCCCTCCACCTCGCTCTCGTACACCCTCTTAGTCATTCTCTCGCTTTCCATACGTTCCATATGGCCGAACCATCTCAAGTTGTTCCTTTTCACACTTTCCAGCACATCTACCTCCACACCACACCTCCTTCTTACTTCCTCATTAGTCTGTCTATCCCTCCATGTAATTCCGCACGCACTCCTTAAGTAATTCATTTCCACTGCTCTCACTCTTGGTCTGAGTCTCTCAACCAACGTCCATGCTTCGCTTCCGTAAGTCAGTGTCGGGATTACCACACTGTCATGCAAGGACTTCTTCACTTCCATACTGACCACCCTATTTCTTGTTACTGCTTTTAGCGTTCCTACAACCCTCTTCCCCTGTTGTATATATATATATATATATGGAGGTAAAATCACAAATACGTGTGAACAAATTATGTAGTAAAACTCGCTAGGAAAATTGAAACAAAGGAACACCAAGCTTTCGTCATTCTCTCAAGAAATCTTCAGGGTAATACAAGAAAACAGGGGGAGAGTGAGGCTTAAATACCCGTCCTAAATCATCTGTGAGTTGCTAACTAGCATATAAATACAAAAAGTGTTGCCAGCCTGCTGCCTGTTGCCATATTTTTAGGAACATACTTAATTTATATACAACATATATGTACAACATACATTGAAATGTGCCTAACAATACAATCTAATCATATATACAATTTGATACACCTCAATGAACTTGCAGATCCCTTTCAAACTTTTTTTTTTTTTTTTTTTTTTTCTATGTGATTGAGGGAGGCAAAAGGCATAACTGCCTATAGCGAGTGCCTCCCCCATAGTTGAAAGAGTGACAGGGCCAAAATCAAGGGACGTTTGAGCCAAAATGCCTGGACACACGGAGTTTGAAGCAATTTAAGTCATAGGAAGAGGGAAAGACTGATTCTGGGAGAGAGTTCCAGAGCTCAGATGTTGAGTAGAAGAAAGTTTGAGAGTAACGTTTCACTCTTGGGTTGGAGAGTTGCACAGAGTAGGGGTGGGATTGAGTTGCAAGACGGGTACCACGTGCCCTACGTAAAGGAGGTGGTATGCACTGGGATAGCTCTGAGGAACACTGATTATTATAGTAGCGATAGAATAGCGAGAGAGATGCAACATTGCGGCGGAGAGAGAGAGATTGCAGAGAGTTGGTGAGTGGACGGGAGTTAATGATACGAAAGGCCTTCCTTTCAACTTTGTCTAGGAGAGCGGTGTGAGAGGAACCTCCCCACACATGTGAACAATACTCAATACAAGGGCGCACTATGCCCCTGTACAGAGCAAGAAGCTGTGCAGGGGAAAAGAACCCCCTAAGGCGATTGAGCACACCCAGCTTCTGGGAGGCTGCCTTAGCAAGACTGGTAATATGGTCCTTCCAAATGAGAGCAGAAGAAAAAGAGACACCAAGAATATTGAGAGAAGATGAAGGGTTGATTTTTGTATTGTTGAAGAATAAGGGATAGTCCGCTGGGAGATCCTGACGGGTAGATAGATGGAGAAATTGGGTTTTGGAAGCATTAAAGTTAACAAGGTTTTCTCTGCCCCAATTGGAAATAGTATTTAGATCAGAATTTAAGAGTTCTATGGCTTCATTACGTTTGTCGTTGAGGGATTGCTGGCTGGGGCGTTCTGAAAAACTAATGGAGTAGTGTAAGGTTGAGTCGTCTGCGTATGAATGGATGGGAATTAAGGTACAGTTAAGGAGATCATTTATAAAAATTAGAAAGAGAATAGGAGATAGGACAGAGCCCTGAGGAACACCGGAGTTTATAGGGTGAGGAAGTGAACAATGGCCGTCCACAACCGCAGCTATGGAACGGCCGGAAAGGAAATTAGAGACAAAGGCACAGATGGAGGGATAGAAACCGAAGGAGGGTAGTTTAGAAATTAAAGATTTATGCCAGACTCTATCGAAGGCTTTCGATATGTCTAGTGCAATAGAAAAAGTCTCACCGAAGTCCCGAAAGGAGGATGACCAAGAGTTAGTAAGATATGAAAGAAGATCACCAGTAGAGCGACCCTTAAGGAAGCCATACTGGCGATCTGAGAGCAGATTATGAGAAGAGAAATGCTTAAGAAATTTGGAAGCAAGAATAGTTTCAAAAACTTTAGAAAGACAAGAGATAAGAGCAATTGGACGATAGTTGGAGGGTTGAGAGCGGTCACCCTTCTTTGGGACAGGTTGAATGTGAGCAAACTTCCAGCATGAAGGGAAGACGTTAGAGGATAGACAGAGACGAAAGAGTTTGCCTAGGCAGGGAGTCAGCACGGAAGCACAGTTTTTGAGAACAACAGGAGGAACACCGTCCGGACCGTACGCCTTATTAGTGTTAAGCCCAGAGAGGGTAGAAAGTACATCTTTAGAAGAGATTAGGATATTAGGCATAAGTAAGAGAGAGGAGGGCGGAGAGGGAGGAATAACTGGTATCATAACTTATGTAAATATGAAGACAACATATACCTGTAGAAATACATATAATTACATATACATACATATAAACATGCATACTGTATACACACATACATTACATACATACACATAAAAATTACATATATAAGAAAAATAGAAAAAGAAACACCAAAAATGGGAGTCTGCAGAAAGCCGAAAGGTCACACAAGGCAGATCCTACCCATATCCAACCCTACTTATAAGGACGAATAGCCCACACCTGGCTAATCCCCCTCACAGCTACACAGTATATAAATTATACATAAACACACATATACATACACACACCTACTTACACACACACACACATGTACTGTATACATACATAAACATACATTTATACACAAATTATAAAACAAAACAAAACACAAAGAAAATACATAG
Organism: Lithodes maja; assembly: GCA_037953745.1. NCBI lineage: Eukaryota > Metazoa > Arthropoda > Malacostraca > Decapoda > Lithodidae > Lithodes > Lithodes maja. Next base: position 11,128 of record JBAKBP010039294.1, read on the forward strand.
TGATCATACCTCATGTGTATAGTATTAATAAGGTACAATCTAATACTAAGAGGATAGACCTCACATAAATGGTCAGGTCTCAAACAACAAGCTGTTTCAATCTATAATCTGACGGTCTGGACATCTATTTCTAGCTCTTTTTATTTTATCATTTTCATTGAGGAGATTTAGCAGAATGTTATCTATTTTGTAAAGGCCATCATTTAGATTCATAGTGTTTATACAATCTCTGATCAAGGCGGACTCGGCAAATAGTCTTTCATAATAGCAGCTTGACCAGTAGATCATCTTAGCCTCATCCCAATTTGCATGATGGTTTTGTCTTTGTTTATGTTTAAAAATACCATTAGATTCTTGAGCTGACCTTACTGATTGTTTGTGTTGTTTAACTCTCACCTCTAATCTTTTTCCAGTTTGTCCTATGTATATGTCATTACATCCTTTACACGGAATAAAATATACACCACCTGCATCATTTTTAGGGCTGTTTTTGATCAAAGTCGACTTGACGGAGTTTTCATAATTGAATACTACATTTATATTCAAATTCTTGAGAGATGTTGTGAGAGGTGTTAATTCATCATGATATGGCAAAACTAAGATATTTTTCCTTGAAAAGGGAGCTTTATTATTTATATTATAGAAGGTTTTTTCGGCTTTGGCTAAACTTTGATCAACAAGACTTTCAGGATAGCAGAGTGTCTTGGCTAGATTATAGATTTGTTTGTATTCGTTATCTATGAATTCTGGGTTACATATCCTTAATGCTCTTAGAAACATACCTGAAAAAATTGACAGTTTTACTTTAATATGATGGTTGGAGAAAAAATGAATATAGGAATCTACAAGACCGATAATTCGAATCTCCCAATAGTCCGAATTTTTCAATTTGAGGCCAAATCCGAATTCTCCCAATAGTCCGAATTTTTGAATTTGAGGCCAAATCCGAATTCACCCAATAGTTCGATTTTTTGGGCCTGTCAAGGCCTACTTCAAGTCGATTGGCCTTTCTGAGGACACCAAGGCTGTCCTATTCCTGGATAACTGCAGAGCACATCCATAACATGCACCAACTGGGCCGCCGATCAGATGAACCAGACAACCCTAGACCTGCAACAATGCCTCTCACAGACGACTCACGTACCAGCTCACCTGAACCTCTTACCACACCAGAACCTATGCCTCCTGCTGATTTTGAAGGCTGGGAGGACCTAGCATCCCCTGTGAAGGCCACTCCTGAGGTAGCCCCAGCCACCCCTGTGGTAGCTCCTGCCAGCCTAGCCACTCCTGAGGTAGCCCCAGCCGCCCCTGTGGTAGCCCCAGCCGCCCCTGTGGTAGCCCCAGCCGCCCCTGTGGTAGCCCCAGCCAGCCTAGCCACTCCTGAGGTAGCCCTAGCTCCCCCTTCAGATATTGAAGGCTTGGAGGATATGGCTGTGGAGTAATAATCAGTGAAGTGTAGTAGATTTAAGGACCCCCAAAAAATATAAAACCAGCAAAATACAAAAAAAAAATAAGTCTTTTTAAGTTCATTTTACATTAAAGTACACTTACAGTGCAGAGCAGTGATTATAAGTTACTAATATGGGGCTAGGGGGCTAGTGGCTGGTTGGGGGCTGGGTTGGGGCTGGTGCTGGGGGCTTATCTTCAATGCTACACATCTCTTCTCTTCATATAAGGTGAGTTAAAGTCATGATTAGTCATTATTATCATTATTATCATGCGTTTTCTGTCTTGGTTTGGGTCTTCAAAAAAAAGTTGGGGGGGGGGTAACGTCCGATAATCCGAAAAATTCACTAATCCGAACGAGGGCCGGTCCCGCTGCCCTTCGGATTAACGGAAGTTTACTGTGCTTTAAATTTTAAGTGACCATTATTATTTATAAATCATGGTATCAAGGAAAGGTAGTGTATTGTTTACTTCTTCTTCAATTTTGAATGAAAATCGAGGGGACAAGATCGTTAAGTTTATTAAGGAATGAATGGTGATTTTGATTGGTAGGCCAAAGACACAAAAATATCGTCAACATATCTAAACCAAGGAAGTCTAAAGTTACATATTTTAGGTAAAAAACCGAGTCTCAAAATATTCCATAAACAGGTTAGAAATGATCGGGGGACAGTGGATTACCCATTGCGCAAACCAAATGTTTGGCGAAAAAAACCTACCATTCACAGCAAAGTTAGTGTTTGAGGACGCCACAATTCAATTAGCTTCATGAAAAACATTATTACTTATTGGCAAATCTAAATTCGGCAAATCATCTTTCAAAAAACCTAGTAAGTCATGAACTGGCACTTTTGTAAATAAGGAATTAACATCAAAACTTATTAGTTTGCAAGGTGAATTGTTGTTTTCTAATTTTACTAATTAAATCACTGGAGTTTTTTTACATGTGAATCAGAGATCGTGCCAACTAAAGGGGATAACAACTTACTAAGCCATTTAGATAATTTATAAGTGGCAGACCCTACTGAACTGATGATAGGACGAAGAGGTTTATCATGTTTATGGGTTTTGAGAAGGCCATACATGTAAGGTAAGGTGGGATTTATAGTTTTGAACATTTTAAGTAAATCGGGTTTATCCTTAAGCAAACTGTTTATTTTCACACTAAATTTTTTATTGGTAAGCTTGGTGTTCCTTTGTTTTCAATTTTTCCTAGCGAGTTTTTACTACATATATATATATATATACAGTATATATATATATATATATATATATATATATATATATATATATATATATATATATATATATTATATATAATGTGTATATATATATATATATATATATATATATATATATATATATATATATATATATATATATATTTTGCAGATTATTAGAACAAAAATGCTTAAGAAATTTGGAAGCAAGAATAGTTTAAACAACTTTAGAGGTACAAGAGATGAGAGCAATTGGACGATAAGTTGGAGGATTGAGACCGGTCACCCTTCTTTGGGACAGGTTGAATGAGAGCAAACTTCCAGCATGAAGGAAAGACGTTAGAGGAGAGACAGAGATGAAAGAGTTTGCCTAGGCAGGGAGTCAGCACGGAAGCGCAGTTTTTTAGTACAACAGGAGGAACACCGTCCGGACCATACGCCTTTTTAGTATTAAGCCCAGAGAGGGTAGAAAGTACATCTTTAGAAGAGATTAGGATATTAGGCATAAGTAGGAGAGAGGGGGGTGGAGAGGGAGGAATAGCACCGGAATCATCCAAGGTAGAGTTTCTAGCAAAAGTTCGAGCGAAGAGTTCAGCTTTGTCAGAGGAAGAAGTGATGGTTGTGACATGAGAGTGGAAAAGGGGAGGGAAAGACGAAGAAGAAAGATTGTTGGAGAGGTTTTTGTCTAGATACCAGAAAGCTTGCAAAGAGCTATATAGTTGGATAGTTCAGTGCATTTTTTATTGATGAAAGAGTGCTTGGCAAGTCGAAGAACAGATTTGGCTTGATTCCGGGCAGAAACATAGGAAGAATGAGATTCTAGAGTTTAAAGGCGTCGGTACCATTTGAATGCTTCCCCCTATTTGTGGACAGCAGTAGAACAAGCGTGAGTAAGCCAATATGTTTTTGGATGAGAGAAAGAAATTGGAATATACGCTTCCATGCCCGAGAGGATCACCTCGGTAATACGTTCAGCACTCTCCGAGGGTCCCGGCCACGGAAGCAGAAGTCATTCCATGGGAAATCAAAGATGTACTGCCAAAGAGCCTACCAGTCGGCAGCGCCAAAGTGCCACAAGCACCACTGGCTGGGAGGATCGGGTTGACGTGTTGGAGAGATAGAACAGGTGACATATATATATATATATATATATTGTTACGGCTGGATCGGCAATACATATTCGGGATTCTTGATCGTAGGACAGAAATGGCTTATGTGACAACGACACGCTCGATTCCAGTCCCAAATACTATATGCTCCAGACAACAAAAGCACCAACGCCCTACAGAGTTATCGTCTATGGTAACGAGGTACCTTAACTCGGCGAAAGTGTAC
>JBAKBP010039295.1:0-15128 GCA_037953745.1 Lithodes maja
GTATATTACGTAACTTTTATTTACTGCTAGGCTATTAATATTAATAATGTGTACTCACCTAATTGTAGTATACAGGATTTGAGCCTAAGCTCGTGTTGTCCTGTCTCTCTCTCTACATTTATCCAATTTTGCTTTAAAAGTTTGGATATTTCTTGCTCCCACCACCTCCCCATCCAACTTATTCCAACACTCAATGCTTCTATACGGGAAGCTGAACTTTCTTACATCAGACTTACATATAACTTTCCTCAACTTACAATCATGACCCCTGGTTCTTCCCTCGTCCCTCACCACAAAATCTCCCTTGTCGATCTTCTCAAAACCTTTCACACACTTAAACATCATGATCATGTCACCTCTCTCTCTCCTCTCCCTCAGCGTTGGCAGCTTTAGCCTCTCCAATCTCTCCTCATAAGGCAGGTCTCTAAGGCCAGCTATCATCTTAGTGGCAACTCTCTGAATGTATTTACCTATTTGTATTTACCTATTTGTAGTTTACAGGAATTGAGCAGCGCTCGTGTTGTCCTGTCTTAGTTACTTTATAATCAATCCATTTTACTTAGACAAGTATCGTAATGGATATTCCCAGTTCCCAGTATTTTGGACTAACATATCATAACTTATGTTGCCCTATTTCCATATTTACTTTTATCCAACCTAGATTTGAACATGTTAATGTTCCTCGCTCTCACCACCTCCTCCTCCAAGTTGTTCCAAGTCTCTATACTCCTATATGGGAAGCTGAATTTCTTTGTGTCCTTACGACATCTGCCCTTCCTCAGCTTAAACTCGTGCCCTCTTGTCCTTCCATTATCCCTCACGAATAGATCTTCCCTATCTACTCGTTCCAAACTTTTTACTCCCTTGAACATCGTTATTAAGTCGCCTTGTTCCCTTCTCTCTTTCAAGGTAGGCAGTTGTAGTGTCTTAAGTCTTTCCTCATATGTCAACTCCTTCAATCTTGGGATCATCTTCGTTGCTATCCTTTGGACTTTCTCTAATTTGTTTATATGTTTTTTCAAATGTGGTGACCATATCACTGCTGCATATTCTAATCTTGGTCTTATCATAGTCATTATCAATTTTCTTAACATTTCTTCATCCAAATAGTTAAATGCCACTCTCATATTGGTTATTATTCCATATGCTCCTCCAATGATCATGTTAATATGCTTCTCCGGGGATAGATCATCTTGTATTATCACTCCAAGGTCCTTCTCATGCCGTGTTTTGCCGATTATTTCAATTCCTAATTTGTACACCCAGCTTGGCCTTATCTCACTTGTTCCCACTTCCAAAACATGACACTTTTCTGCATTGAAACTCATTTTCCAGGTTTGGCTCCATCTGTGCAACTTATCTAGGTCCTTTTGAAGATCCTGACAACTTTCTATACAGGTGACATTCTTCATGATCTTAGCGTCATCCGCAAACATATTCATATGACTATTCAAGTTTTCTGGCATGTCGTTTACATAAAGTAGGAACATTATCGGACCCAACACTGATCCCTGTGGTACTCCGCTCGTCACACTCCTCCACTGTGAATATTCGTCTCGTATCGTGGTCCTCATTTCTCTTCCTATTAAAAAGTTTTCCATCCATTTTAACATCCTACCATGTACACCTCCAACAACCTGCAATTTCCACAATAACCTTTTGTGAGGCACCCTGTCAAAGGCCTTTTTCAGGTCCAGGTAAACACAGTCAACCCATCCCTCTCTCTCCTGTGTAACATCTACAACTCTGCTATAAAAGCTTAATAAATTAGATACACAAGATCTCCCTTCCCTGAATCCAAATTGTTTCTCGCTAAGCACCCCCTGTCCCTCAATGAAGTGTGTCCACTTTTTCCTTATAATTTTCTCACAAATTTTACAAACAATGCTGGTGAGGGACACCGGTCTGTAGTTAAGCGGATTTTCTGTCTCCTCCTTTGTAAATTGGTACTATGTTAGCTCTCTTCCATTCCACTGGCAGGTCTCCCTCATTCAGTGAAGATTTGATGATTTCATAGATTGGTTCCACTAACTCTTCCGCACATTCTTTGAGGATCCATCCAGCCACTCCATCTGGTCCCATTGATTTCCTCACGTCCAAATCCTGCATCAATTTTAGCACTTCACTTTTTGTCACTTTCATTTCAGGCATCTGTGGTGTTCTCATTTCTCTATTAGGTTCTATAAACTCCTCCTCTTTTACAAACACTGACTGAAGCTTTTCATTCATAACTTCACACAATTCTTTATCTTTCTCATAGCTGTTTGTTCCAACTCTTAGTCTGACAATACCTTCTTTTGTTTTTATTTTTCCATTTACAAATCTATAAAATAGTTTTGGCTCATTTTTGCACTTCTCTACAATATTCCTTTCATATTTATATTGTTCCTCGCGTCGTATCTTTACGTATTCATTTCTTTTCTCCTTGTACTTATTCCAGTTATTTTCACTATGTCTCTTCCGTGCTATATTCCAGGCTCGGTTTCTTCTATCCTGTGCCTTACTACATCTTATATTGAACCATTCTTTTTCCTTCTTTACCCCTGATTGGAACCTTGGGACATATTTATGTATCCCTTCTTCATATACTTTCAGGAAAAGTCTATATTTGTCTTGAACCATTTCCAGGCTTTCTAGTTCCTTCCAATTTATACTTTGGAAATAATGTTTCAATGATTTAAAATCAGTTTTAGCATAATTGTATCTATTTATTTTATGTCCTTCCTTTCTCTCCTCATTTTTCCCCAAATCCATCTCCATTTCTAATATCTTGTGATCACTTTTTCCCAAGGGACAACGATAATTTATCTTTCTAACATCATGTGGATCACTGGTGAAGACTAGGTCTAGCCTGGATGGTTCATCCATCCCTCTGATTCGTGTGTTTTCTCTAACATGTTGTGTTAACATGTTTTCTGTTACTAGATTCAATAATTTACTGCCCCAAGATTCATTATTATTTCCCGCATCTAACCCTTCCCAATTGACTTCCTTACAATTGAAATCACCTGTTAATAATAATTTATTTCTCCTATTAAAAAGTATTTTTAGTGCATCTAGAGATTCCGTGATTAGTTGATCATATTTATCCCGCTTCCATGCTCTAGTTTGTGGTGGTATATAAGCCACTGCTATATCAGTTGCTTTGTTGTCCTTGTCTTTTATTGTCACTGCTATAATTTCTGATCTATTATTGCCTAGGTTAATCTCACTTGCTTCTATATTTCTGTCAGTCATTATTAACACTCCACCGCCCACTTTTCCTTCTCTATCTTTTCTCCACACATTGTACCCTTCCCATCCCAACACTCCCAATTCAGTACCACCTCTCAACTTTGTTTCTGCTAAGCACATAATATGTGGTTTATATTTCTCAATATAGTCATTCAATTCTAATTTCTTAGACAGCAAGCCATCCACATTACTATACATCAGCTTCATCTCCCCCCTTCTTACACCTTTCTTTTTTTCTCTTTCCCTAATATTCCCAGACTCTACTCCCCCCCCGCTTCCACTCCACCTTCTCTCCCTTGCTCCCCCGTGCTCTCCACCTGCCCTGTTCCTCTCACTTGTTCCTGGTTTACACCAGTCTCTCCCTCCTGTCCTTCGGTACTGGTACTCGCTTCCCCTGTCCGACCGTTCATCCCTAAGTTCTCTGTTTGCCCCTCCGTCTTCCCCTGTGGGCTTTTGATGAACCATTTCCTCTTCTTCGTTCCTACCAGTCTCCAATAAAAAAAATCCACTTCTTGTTCTGTTCTTTTGGCATTCAATTCCTTCACCTCATCCCTCAAACTTTTCATTTTGTTTCTTTCATCTAAGTCCAAGTCTTTTTCGATGTAAATATGCTTCAGACAATCCTTATCTTTCAACCTCCATTTATTATTCATGATTTCCTCTACTATTCCTACTGTGCGAAACTGCACTTTCATTGGCCTAGACAGGCTAGACTCTTGTTTATATTTTCCAATTCTATGCATGTCTTCAATTTCATTCTCCCACTCTCTCACACCCTCGTCCACTACCTGTAGAATCTCCCTCACTCGGTCTCTCTCTATCCTACTTCTCTCCTCTCTCTAATGTATTTACCTATTTGTATTTACCTATTTGTAGTTTACAGGAATTGAGCAGCGCTCGTGTTGTCCTGTCTTAGTTACTTTATAATCAATCCATTTTACTTAGACAAGTATCGTAATGGATATTCCCAGTTCCCAGTATTTTGGACTAACATATCATAACTTATGTTGCCCTATTTCCATATTTACTTTTATCCAACCTAGATTTGAACATGTTAATGTTCCTCGCTCTCACCACCTCCTCCTCCAAGTTGTTCCAAGTCTCTATACTCCTATATGGGAAGCTGAATTTCTTTGTGTCCTTACGACATCTGCCCTTCCTCAGCTTAAACTCGTGCCCTCTTGTCCTTCCATTATCCCTCACGAATAGATCTTCCCTATCTACTCGTTCCAAACTTTTTACTCCCTTGAACATCGTTATTAAGTCGCCTCGTTCCCTTCTCTCTTTCAAGGTAGGCAGTTGTAGTGTCTTAAGTCTTTCCTCATATGTCAACTCCTTCAATCTTGGGATCATCTTCGTTGCTATCCTTTGGACTTTCTCTAATTTGTTTATATGTTTTTTCAAATGTGGTGACCATATCACTGCTGCATATTCTAATCTTGGTCTTATCATAGTCATTATCAATTTTCTTAACATTTCTTCATCCAAATAGTTAAATGCCACTCTCATATTGGTTATTATTCCATATGCTCCTCCAATGATCATGTTAATATGCTTCTCCGGGGATAGATCATCTTGTATTATCACTCCAAGGTCCTTCTCATGCCGTGTTTTGCCGATTATTTCAGTTCCTAATTTGTACACCCAGCTTGGCCTTATCTCACTTGTTCCCACTTCCAAAACATGACACTTTTCTGCATTGAAACTCATTTTCCAGGTTTGGCTCCATCTGTGCAACTCATCTAGGTCCTTTTGAAGATCCTGACAACTTTCTATACAGGTGACATTCTTCATGATCTTAGCGTCATCCGCAAACATATTCATATGACTATTCAAGTTTTCTGGCATGTCGTTTACATAAAGTAGGAACATTATCGGACCCAACACTGATCCCTGTGGTACTCCGCTCGTCACACTCCTCCACTGTGAATATTCGTCTCGTATCGTGGTCCTCATTTCTCTTCCTATTAAAAAGTTTTCCATCCATTTTAACATCCTACCATGTACACCTCCAACAACCTGCAATTTCCACAATAACCTTTTGTGAGGCACCCTGTCAAAGGCCTTTTTCAGGTCCAGGTAAACACAGTCAACCCATCCCTCTCTCTCCTGTGTAACATCTACAACTCTGCTATAAAAGCTTAATAAATTAGATACACAAGATCTCCCTTCCCTGAATCCAAATTGTTTCTCGCTAAGCACCCCCTGTCCCTCAATGAAGTGTGTCCACTTTTTCCTTATAATTTTCTCACAAATTTTACAAACAATGCTGGTGAGGGACACCGGTCTGTAGTTAAGCGGATTTTCTCTGTCTCCTCCTTTGTAAATTGGTACTATGTTAGCTCTCTTCCATTCCACTGGCAGGTCTCCCTCATTCAGTGAAGATTTGATGATTTCATAGATTGGTTCCACTAACTCTTCCGCACATTCTTTGAGGATCCATCCAGCCACTCCATCTGGTCCCATTGATTTCCTCACGTCCAAATCCTGCATCAATTTCAGCACTTCACTTTTTGTCACTTTCATTTCAGGCATCTGTGGTGTTCTCATTTCTCTATTAGGTTCTATAAACTCCTCCTCTTTTACAAACACTGACTGAAGCTTTTCATTCATAACTTCACACAATTCTTTATCTTTCTCATAGCTGTTTGTTCCAACTCAATGCGTATGTGTGTGCGTGTGTGGCCACCACGTACACTATTTTCTGAATCCGGACTTTTCCTGAATTCGGACAAGGCCCAGTCTCTTTTAGTCCGAATTTGCGAGGGTCGACTGTACTTGATTTGATTTTTAGCAATGAGGAGGATATAGTGGAACATGTCAATGTGGATAGCCCTATAGGTCGTAGTGACCATGCCTGTATAAGCTTTAATTGCAATATTAAAAGAGAGAGGGATAATAGAAGCAATACAAAAAATATACATGTATGATAGAGCAGATTATGAGCTGCTGAGACGGTGTTTGGACATTGACTGGGGGGAATACTTGAACGGTGATGACGCTGAAGGAATGTGGAGGAAAATTAGAGTCAAACTGGAGAATGCTGTATCCAAAAGTGTACCAGTAAGGGAATATAAGGATAAAACAAAATTGAGGAAAAGAACGAACCCAGAATTGCCAATGAAAAGAAAGCTTTGGACATTGAAAGAAACGATTGTGGGAAAGACTAAAATTGTTAAAAAATAACAGGGGGTCTATTATAGAAGCTAAAGAAGTGGATCTGGAACGCAGACAAATAAACAATAAAATAAGGTGGGAGACAAGGAGGGGGGTGAAGGAGAGGGAGAGAGAGATTGCTAGAAATGTGAAGGATAATCCAAAAATATTCTGGAGGTACATTCAGGAAAAGTGAACAAGAAGAGTAGGGTTCCCAGAGCTGGTAGGGGGGTTGGATGATGGGAGTAGAGCGGAGACTGATAAGGAGAAAGCAGAGGTGCTGGGGAAATACTTTGGGGGGTACTAACAGTGGAGTCAGATGATGCAGTGCCTACTATTCCCATCAAACAGGCACCGGCACTAGAACTAATAGAGTTTTCCCATGCTAGAATAAGAAGGGCTATAGAAAAAATGAACAGAAGTAAGTCCCCGGGACCGGATGGGATACACCCAAGAATCATAAAGGAAGGAGGTGAGATGTTAGTAGAGCCATTGAAAATTTTATTTGACGTATCGTTTAATACAGGACAAATCCCGATGGACTGGAGAGAGGCGAACATAACAGCTATAAGCCTATTTAAGAAGGGAAAGAGAAATGACCCAGGAAATTATAGACCAGTCAGTTTGACAAGTGTTGTGTGTAAACTAATGGAAACGGTAATTAGAGAAGGAATAATGGAGCATATGAAATCAAACCAACTTTTCAGTGGGAGACAGTTCGGATTCTTGCCGGGGAGGTCGACGGTACTACAGCTAATTAAGGTGGTAGATGATTGGATGCAAATTCTAGAGGATGGTGATGTAGCCTAATAGACGTGGTATATTGCGATTTTATGAAGGCCTTCGATAAGGTCCCACATAAAAGGTTAATAGAGAAAGTTAGAAGCTATAATATAGGGGAGAAATGTGTGAAATGGGTAGAAGCCTTCCTGAAAGATCGGAGACAGAGGGTACTGGTGAATGGAATAGGCTCTGGGTGGAGGGAAATTACAAGTGGAGTACCTCAGGGATCTGTGTTGGGACCACTACTGTTCGTTATATTTATCAACGACTTACCTGAAGCTATAACTAATGGAAGTGAGGTATACCTGTATGCGGATGACACTAAGCTGTATAGAAGAGTGAGGAGTAAGGAAGATGTGGGTTTGCTTCAAGGAGATGTGGAGGGCATAAAGGGATGGTCTGAGCATTGGTTAATGCCTTTTCATCCAAAAAAAATGCAAGTACATGCGGATTGAGACAAGCAAGATAGACATGGTAGGATACAGTATGTATGAAGCGATGGAGGGAAAAATGTTATTTTAATACCACAAATTTTCCGAGTGTTTTTTATAAACAAAATTGTTCATTTGCATCAATATATAGTGTTTGTAATTAATTAGAAATCTCGGGAAAACCTATTTTTCCCATAAGGCCTATCGATCGATGTTGTTCCCCGATAGTGATTTGAAAAGACATTAGCCTAACCTAACAACCTTACCTAACCTAACCTAGTATTACACACCCCCGCTGGTTGAGTACTAATCCCTTAGTAAATAAACAAAAACAAAAATTGGCTGTCGATTATACGAAGGTGAAAGAAAAGTCGATGAAGTCTACGGTGTTTACTCTGCAATGTTCAGCTTTGATTGTACATTGATAACGGGAAAGTACCGTATTGACAACCTTGTTACGAAAATTAAATTTTAGTGGCATACTGTACTTTTATATTAGGTTTTTCCGAGGGTTTAACACATTTTCATATGATCTTTAGAGCTGTCGATAACTGGAAGTACAGTACCGTATTGACAACCTTGTTACGAAAAATAAATGTTAGTACTGTACCATACTTTTTTATTAGGTTTTGCCGAGGGTTAAAACAAATCTTCTTATGATCTTATAGATTCAATATTTATCTTCAAATATATCAATAAAATTTGTGGTATTAAAATAACATTTAACCCGATGGAGGAAGTGAATGCAGAAAAGGATATAGGAGTAGGCTAGTGATAGACAATAAGTAAAATTTCTCAGAACATTTAGCGGAAAAGATAAACAAAGCCAATAGATTTGTAGGGCTGATAAGGAGGACATTTGTGTCACTTGACGAAGAAATATTCAGGAATCTCTATACAGCGCTGGTTAGGCCGCACCTGGAATATGCGAACCAGGTGTGGGCTCCATATATGGTAAAGGATATAGAAGCAGTGGAGAAAGTGCAGAGGAGAGCTAGCAAGCTAGTACCAACGTTGAAGAACGCGGGCTATGAGCAGAGGTTGAGGACACTGGGGCTTCCGACACTGGCATATAGGAGAAAGAGAAGGGATATGATAGAGACTTTTAAGATAGTGTCAGGAAAGTATGATGAGGATGTGTGTGAAGGTATCTTCTTGATGCGGGAGGGAACAAGAACGAGAGGACACTCTAAGAAAATTTACAAAGAAAGAAATAGGCTTGAGAAGGCAAAGAACTCATTTTGTGATAGAGTGGTAAATGAGTGGAACGCACTGCCCCAGTATGTAGTCGATTCCGAATCAATAAGGGAGTTTGAAAGTAATCTTGATAAAGCATGGGGAAGACAAGATTTGAAGTTTGATTAGCCTAGCCTATAAAGCAAAAATACAGAATAGTAAAAATGTTGCGTCTGCTACCGCCGCCGCCAACACCGTGAACGACCACAGCAGTGCAAGTACTGGTATTGAGCTGGATACACAGGCCTAGTTTGCCTTTTTCCAGAGGATCTACTGTAAGAAACTGGAAGAATTATGGGTGGGAGCTGCCGCCCCCACAGCCCCGCTATTTGACATCTTTGACAGATTTTTGGTATTTTTTCTGTGAAATCGAGCTTTTTCTAGTGTCGATAACGAAATTCCTCCATGCGGACTAGGCCTATAGGCTAATGAGAAAAATATGGAGTCTATTGGTCCCTAGCCTATTTTCCCTAATAAATTGTTTCTAATAAGGCGGATGTAGTGTCCTTGAAGATTATCCTAGATTTTTACCCATTCCAGTAACCAAACTTTCCAATTTCGCTTAGGCTATTCATACAAGGCCTAGCCTAACATAAACTTTCATTAATTGGCTACATCATGCAGTAATTCAGTAAATAGGCCTACTACATTCCATCTAGAAATATTGGTGATGGAGTGACTAAAATCAGTAAACCAATATTAATAACTCAATTTGGACCTGAAAAGTCTCGTCAAGAAACAGAAGTCTTGTCCGGGACAGCTGACTCTTGTTTGTTGTTATGACGTCACAATAGTAATGAGTATGTACGTACGTATTTTATAATATTCATTATATGTCATTGAAAACTTATTGATATAAAACCATATTAATATTGCTAATCACATCGATTCAAAAATAATAATAATTTATTTTAGGTGTGTTGTAAAGCAGGATATGCTTGTAACCCAAGCTTATGACAGTTGTCTACTACTAAATGCGACATAAGAGATAGACAAACCAAACTGAAATGATTACTGATTACGGATTACTGATATTTACTATAGGATGTAAGGTATCTTAAAATAACCCCCTAGAAATACTTTCTCTAAAGTATCTATTTCTTTATCCTCCCCATTTTCCCCAGCTAACCTAATCCCACAAGACCCCAATGGAAATACGCCTAACGGCCTTATTGGGCTATCCTTAGTTGGAATTATGCAAGGCTGGTACATGTCATATTTGTAACAAACTATGTGGTACCAACTCTGTAAATTGCTAACTGAATAAATATTATTATTATTATTATTATTATTAACCCGGGAGCTGCGGGAAGACTCTTAAGAGTTCCCCCGGCGGACTGCGGGAAGACTCTCCTGAGTAAGTAAAATTAAAAATCAACTTTTGACATCAAATTTTTTTTTTTTTTTTTTTTTTTTTTTTTTTGGCCCCTGGGCCATGCAAAATCTCAGTCCTCTACCTCCCCTCCTTCCCCACTTTCCTCCTATCCCTCAGTTATCACCTATTTTCCCTATTATTCCCTTATTCTGAGGTATATTTTCGTGCTAACATTAGCAAGTTGCAAGCAGGGTGTTGTCATCACTGATGGCCATCGAGTGCAAGAGAGAGAGAGAGAGTATCGATCGACTGTGTCGCAGTGGCCTTGGGGAAAATTGGCGGGAAGGTAGCTTGCCTCACCCATACATTATACAACTCGCGGGCTATATCTCCGATTTTGACCATCCAAACGCTGTTTTCACTCGTTTTATTGTTGTTTCAGGTTAATACCTTTATAATCCACCCATAATAGGCGCATATGGATAATTATTAATGCTATTAACCCGGGAGCTGCGGGAAGACTCTTAAGAGTTCCCCCGGCGGACTGCGGGAAGACTCTCTGGAGTAACGCTTTTGAACGCGTACCAAAACCGCGCGTTAATAGTCAGACGGCTGAAAATTGGTGTGGATATAGTACTACGTGTCAACTCTCGATACCACCCCGCAAAACGCTCTCCCCGCACTCGTGCAAGCACCACCGCGCCAGTAACCAAGCACTAGTCATGGAGCCCACACGTCCCTCACGCTCGCTCCCTGATGACACAACCAGCCCTTCTGGTGGTGTTAGCCGCCGTGGAAGGCAGAGGGTGGCTGCCAAAGACCCTAGCTACCAGTACGACACGCCCTACAGCTCGGAGGACGAAACACCAGCACCCAAAGCACGGAAAACACGTGCAAGCAGGGCAATGGCACAGAGGTCATTGGTCTTTCGTGACACTGCCACCACGACCCAGGCCACTGCAACAACTACTACCACCACCACTACCACCCCTGCCACCCCTGCCACCCCTGCCACCGGTACCAGCGACGCAGGAGGCCGCCCTAGGGCTGCAGAACCTGCGGGGGCAGGAAAAATTAAAGGCACGGGCGTAGGGAAAAGATCCTGTACGCCAGCCACAGTGCCCCTACCACCACCACCACCACCACCAGCCGCCGCCCCTGGCCCGGCTGCCGCCGCCGCCCCTGGCCCGACTGCCGCTGCCGCCCCTGCTGCCCCTGCCAGCGACGCAGGAGGCCGCCCTAGGGCTGCAAAACCTGCGGGGGCAGGAAAAATTAAAGGCACGGGCGTAGGGAAAAGATCCCGTACGCCAGCCACAGTGCCCCTACCACCACCACCACCACCAGCCGCCGCCCCTGGCCCGGCTGCCGCTGCCGCCCCTGCTGCCCCTGCCGCCCCTGCCCAAGGAACAGGGAAGGGGAAGGGGAAGGGGAAGGGGAAAGGGAGAGGGAAAGCGACTGCTGGCCCTGCTTTCCCTGGTGGCCCTGCCGCCCCTGCCGCCCCTGCCGCCCCTGCCGCCCCTGCCCAAGGAACAGAGAGAAGGGCGACAGGCACCACCATCATCTTCCCATCAAGGCCACGCACCACTGCTGCCCCTGCCGCCGCCTCGGCCGCCGCCTCTGCCGCCGCCCCTGCTGTCCCTGTCCATCAGACACCCTCGCGTGGCAAAATTACCCGGAAAACTCTGACACCATCCAAATATGGCGCCCTGCTGTTTGATGCTGATTTACAGGACATTGGCAGTCAAGGTTTTGACGACGAAGACCAAGCACGGGACCAAGGGTGGGGGGATTTGGGAGTGGACAGTGGGAGTGAGTCGGACGTCGGCGACGAAAACGAGGAAGGTCATCGTCTGTCCAGTGAAGAGGAGGGTGATGATGATAATGTGCTGTATCGCGACCATGGAAGCGATATTTCAGACAATGAAGCAGACGCAGACGACATTCCGATCCCTGGCTCGCCTACATTCGATTGGTCTGACGGGGTCAATTTTGTACCTGACGTGCCCCAGTTCAATCCTGGGACGTCAGGTACAACTGACGACTGGCCCTGTGACGAGCACGCGATCGAAAGCGACTTCTTCCTCGCTTTTTTCGATTTTGAGGTAATGACGTTCATCGTTGCCCAAACAAACGCCTACTACAGGTGGGTGTTTGGGCGATTGGACGTCCTTTCTCCAAAAGCGAGAATACGAGGCTGGGTGGATACGACTGTTGAAGAATTTATGACGTTCTTTGCCTTGTTGTTCCTCATGCCTCTGATCAAGAAGCATGTGTTGCAACACTACTGGAAGCACGACCCTCTCATCGCCACCCCAACTTTCAATAAGTTCATGACTCGTGACAGATTTTTGTTGCTGCTAAGATTTATGCACTTTGCAGACAACGAAAATCCTAACAGGATTGACAGGATATGGAAAGTTCGGACTGTGTTCACCATGTTGTTGGAGAGGTATAGGAAATACTTTTACCCCTTCCTCAATTTGGTGATTGACGAGTCGCTCGTGCTCTTCAAAGGACGTCTTGTGTTCAAACAGTATATCCCCTTGAAAAGGCATAGGTTCGGAATCAAGCTCTTCGTTTTGTGTGACTGCGAAACTGGAATAGTGCTTGACATGATCGTGTACACAGGCACTGACATTGACATCCCGAAAGCCGCTGCCAATGACCCCATGGGCATGTCAGGTGCCATCGTCAGGAAAATGTTGGCACCTTACCTGGGCAAAGGCCACATCATCTACACTGACAACTGGTATACTTCTCCTGCTCTCTGCCAGTTTCTTCATGACAACCAAACGGGGTCATGTGGGACTGTCAGAAAGACAAGAAAGTTTATGCCAAAATTCACAGGTGATGTCATTCCTCTCACAGATGCCTCCTCCAGTGACACACCTTCAGAAGACGACCTGGCCCAGGAACACCGCGAGAGGCATGTTCGAAGAAGGCGACGAAAGGGGCAGAAGTACAAGCAGCTCGAGAAGTGTGGGAAAGTGATAGCCCTGAAGTGGAAGGACAAGCGAGACGTCCACCTGCTTTCCACCGTCCACACAGGTGCCCAGGTGGATTCTGGCAAAATCCACTACAGAACCAGGAAGACCATCTACAAGCCCGACATGGTAGTGGACTACACTAAGAACATGCGCCTGGTGGACAAGTCTGACTGTCAGCTGTCAGGCGTTGAGTGTCTGAGGAAGACTGTGAAGTGGTATCACAAGCTCTTCCTCCACCTAGTTGATATCACGATGCTCAACGCCTACAACTTGTGGTTGGTAAAGAAGGATATGTCCCCAAACCAGAAGCTGAAATTCCGGGAGTTCGTGTACAACGTCTCATACCAACTCCTGGAGAAGTATGGCACCACCACTCACAGACGTACGGCATGGCGTGGGGATCACGTTCCTGACCGAGTGCAGGTGGGTGTCCAAAGACACTACCTGATCGGCACCAAGCTGGTTGGCACTCGTCACAGGCAGGTGCAGTGCGTCGTCTGCAGCTCCAGTGTCAGGAAACCCCATGTCCCCAAAAAGAGTCACCTCAATGTGCGCAGAGTGCAAAGTTCCACTCTGCATGGGCGAGTGCTTCAGGGACTACCACACCTTCAAAAAATTTTGAGTGTCGCCCTGCCCCGCCCTGCCCTGCACTGCCCTGCACTGCCCTGCCCTGCCCTGGACTCGCCCCCTGCTCAGCCCGGCCCTGGACTCGCCCCCTGCTCAGCCCTGCCCTGGACTCGCCCCTGCTCAGCCCTGTCCTGGACTCGCGCCCTACCTTACCTGACCTGACCTAATTGATCACGCTACCTCATAATGTAACATATATATTATATAATGTATAAGTTCCAAAGATGTCCCTGTGATATAGCTTTTACATGATATAATTGTATGTTTCATTATTTAGTTTATAAGTTTCAAATATTTACATGTTATATGCCTTATTTTTTATTATATCAATATATATGTTTGTTATTAGTCAAAGTCATGTGTATATAATTATTTTTCTTACCTCAAATGAATTGTACAAAAATAAATATGTTTCAACAAATCCTGTCAAACCTACTAAGATAATAAAATAAAACAATAATAAAAAAAAAAAAAACACAAGGTCATGTCATTGTATTCTTACAATATGATATATTCTATGAATATTTCATATTTATTGAATACAATGGCATGATCTTGTAAAAAATTTTTTTATCAAAAATGTTCTAGACAATATAAAACCTTCCCCATAACCCCCTCCTGGATTCGATCCCACAACCCTAGCACACTTTGAGTTTTCCAGTCCGCGACCTTACCAACCATGCCACAGGAGCTCATACCAAATATCACTCAAAACTTCGTGTCTACAATCGAAATGACAATATACAAAAAAAAATGAATTATCCCACCAATTTACGTTTGTAAATTGATGGGATTATCAATTATATCATGCCAAGGTTTATGAAAGTTTGTCTCTGTCAAGAATTAGTAATTATATAACTTTATTCTGTCCAAAATTGCCAAAACATTCAGCAAAATTGCCCCTCTCAGTGCGACTCCACTCATTTTCACACGGTCAAGCGGTGACCCTTGCCGCTCCCTTTAGGCCCTACTACACCAGCCACAGCAGCTCTGTCTGGGAACAAAATTTGTATAAATACAATAATGGATAAAATACTCTTCACAAATACATTTGTATTGTATAATATTGTAAATAAAATAATAATAATAATAATAATAATATTTATTCAGTTAGCAATTTACAGAGTTGGTACCACATAGTTTGTTACAAATATGACATGTACCAGCCTTGCATAATTCCAACTAAGGATAGCCCAATAAGGCCGTTAGGCGTATTTCCATTGGGTCCTTGTGGGATTAGGTTAGCTGGGAAAAAAGGGGAGGATAAAGAAATGGAATACTTTAGAAAAAGTATTTCTAGGGGGTTATTTTAAGATACCTTACATCCTATAGTAAATATCAGTAATCCCGTAATCCAGT
>JBAKBP010039296.1:0-15128 GCA_037953745.1 Lithodes maja
GGGATTTAGAGCCTCTATAACTGGGCTATCTACACGAGAGGTAGACATATAATACAGCTAAAATCACCCTAAAAACTAAGATAATTAACATTGAATTGACAAAATAATATAAATGGGATTTAGAGCCTCTATAACTGGGCTATCTTAATACATGAGAGGTAGACATATAATACAGCTAAAATCACCCTAAAAACTAAGATAATTAACATTGAATTGACAAAATAATAATTTCTCAAAAACTATTTTCTGAGATTGGACACTAAAGTGAATTGGTCTTGTATGGTGGAGACACAAAACGGGATTTAGAGCCTCTATAACTGGGCTATCTTAATACATGAGAGGTAGACATATAATAGAGCTAAAATCAGCCTAAAAACTAAGATAATTAACATTGAATTGACAAAATAATATAAACGGGATTTAGAGCCTCTATAACTGGGCTATCTTAATACATGAGAGGTAGACATATAATACAGCTAAAATCACCCTAAAAACTAAGATAATTAACATTGAATTGACAAAATAATAATTTCTCAAAAACTATTTTCTGAGATTGGACACTAAAGTGATTTGGTCTTGTATGGTGGAGACACAAAACGGGATTTAGAGCCTCTATAACTGGGCTATCTTAATACATGAGAGGTAGACATATAATAGAGCTAAAATCACCCTAAAAACTAAGATAATTAACATTGAATTGACAAACTAATATAAACGGGATTTAGAGCCTCTATAACTGGGCTATCTACACGAGAGGTAGACATATAATAGAGCTAAAATCACCCTAAAAACTAAGATAATTAACATTGAATTGACAAACAAATATAAACGGGATTTAGAGCCTCTATAACTGGGCTATCTACACGAGAGGTAGACATATAATAGAGCTAAAATCACCCTAAAAACTAAGATAATTAACATTGAATTGAAAAAATAATAATTTCTCAAAAACTATTTTCTGAGATTGGACACTAAAGTGAATTGGTCTTGTATGGTGGAGACACAAAAAGGGATTTAGAGCCTCTATAACTGGGCTATCTTAATACATGATAGGTAGACATATAATAGAGCTAAAATCACCCTAAAAACTAAGATAATTAACATTGAATTGACAAAATAATAATTTCTCAAAAACTATTTTCTGAGATTGGACACTAAAGTGAATTGGTCTTGTATGGTGGAGACACAAAACGGGATTTAGAGCCAATATAACTGGGCTACCTTAATACATGAGAGGTAGACATATAATAGAGCTAAAATCACCCTAAAAACTAAGATAATTAACATTGAATTGACAAAATAATAATTTCTCAAAAACTATTTTCTGAGATTGGACACTAAAGTGAATTGGTCTTGTATGGTGGAGACACAAAACGGGATTTAGAGCCAATATAACTGGGCTATCTACACGAGAGGTAGACATATAATAGAGCTAAAATCACCCTAAAAACTAAGATAATTAACATTGAATTGACAAACTAATAATTTCTCAAAAACTATTTTCTGAGATTGGACACTAAAGTGAATTGGTCTTGTATGGTGGAGACACAAAACGGGATTTAGAGCCAATATAACTGGGCTATCTACACGAGAGGTAGACATATAATAGAGCTAAAATCACCCTAAAAACTAAGATAATTAACATTGAATTGACAAAATAATAATTTTTCAAAAACTATTTTCTGAGATTGGACACTAAAGTGAATTGGTCTTGTATGGTGGAGACACAAAACGGGATTTAGAGCCAATATAACTGGGCTATCTACACGAGAGGTAGACATATAATAGAGCTAAAATCACCCTAAAAACTAAGATAATTAACATTGAATTGACAAAATAATAATTTCTCAAAAACTATTTTCTGAGATTGGACACTAAAGTGAATTGGTCTTGTATGGTGGAGACACAAAACGGGATTTAGAGCCAATATAACTGGGCTATCTACATGAGAGGTCGACATATAATAGAGCTAAAATCACCCTAAAAACTAAGATGATTAACATTGAATTGACAAAATAATAATTTCTCAAAAACTATTTTCTGAGATTGGACACTAAAGTGAATTGGTCTTGTATGGTGGAGACACAAAACGGGATTTAGAGCCTCTATAACTGGGCTATCTACACGAGAGGTAGACATATAATAGAGCTAAAATCACCCTAAAAACTAAGATAATTAACATTGAATTGACAAAATAATAATTTCTCAAAAACTATTTTCTGAGATTGGACACTAAAGTGAATTGGTCTTGTATGGTGGAGACACAAAACGGGATTTAGAGCCTCTATAACTGGGCTATCTACACGAGAGGTAGACATATAATAGAGCTAAAATCACCCTAAAAACTAGGCTAATTAACATTGAATTGACAAAATAATATTTTCTCAAAAACTATTTTCTGAGATTGGACACTAAAGTGAATTGGTCTTGTATGGTGGAGACACAAAACGGGATTTAGAGCCTCTATAACTGGGCTATCTACACGAGAGGTAGACATATAATAGAGCTAAAATCACCCTAAAAACTAAGATAATTAACATTGAATTGACAAAATAATATTTTCTCAAAAACTATTTTCTGAGATTGGACACTAAAGTGAATTGGTCTTGTATGGTGGAGACACAAAACACGATTTAGAGCCAATATAACTGGGCTATCTTAATACACGAGAGGTAGACATATAATAGAGCTAAAATCACCCTTAAAAACTAAGATAATTAACATTGAATTGACAAAATAATATTTTCTCAAAAACTATTTTCTGAGATTGGACACTAAAGTGAATTGGTCTTGTATGGTGAGACACAAAACGGGATTTAGAGCCTCTATAACTGGGCTATCTTAATACACGAGAGGTAGACATATAATAGAGCTAAAATCACCCTAAAAACTAGGCTAATTAACATTGAATTGACAAAATAATATTTTCTCAAAAACTATTTTCTGAGATTGGACACTAAAGTGAATTGGTCTTGTATGGTGGAGACACAAAACGGGATTTAGAGCCAATATAAATGGGCTACCTTAATACATGAGAGGTAGACATATAATAGAGCTAAAATCACCCTAAAAACTAAGATAATTAACATTGAATTGACAAAATAATAATTTCTCAAAAACTATTTTCTGAGATTGGACACTAAAGTGAATTGGTCTTGTATGGTGGAGACACAAAACGGGATTTAGAGCCAATATAACTGGGCTATCTACACGAGAGGTAGACATATAATAGAGCTAAAATCACCCTAAAAACTAAGATAATTAACATTGAATTGACAAAATTATAATTTCTCAAAAACTATTTTCTGAGATTGGATACTAAAGTGAATTGGTCTTGTATGGTGGAGACACAAAACGGGATTTAGAGCCAATATAACTGGGCTATCTACACGAGAGGTAGACATATAATAGAGCTAAAATCACCCTAAAAACTAAGATAATTAACATTGAATTGACAAAATAATAATTTCTCAAAAACTATTTTCTGAGATTGGACACTAAAGTGAATTGGTCTTGTATGGTGGAGACATAAAACGGGATTTAGAGCCTCTATAACTGGGCTATCTACACGAGAGGTAGACATATAATAGAGCTAAAATCACCCTAAAAACTAGGCTAATTAACATTGAATTGACAAAATAATATTTTCTCAAAAACTATTTTCTGAGATTGGACACTAAAGTGAATTGGTCTTGTATGGTGGAGACATAAAACGGGATTTAGAGCTAAAATCACCCTAAAAAACTAAGATAATTAACATTGAATTGACAAAATAATAATTTCTCAAAAACTATTTTCTGAGATTGGACACTAAAGTGAATTGGTCTTGTATGGTGGAGACACAAAACGGGATTTAGAGCCAATATAACTGGGCTATCTACACGAGAGGTAGACATATAATAGAGCTAAAATCACCCTAAAAACTAGGCTAATTAACATTGAATTGACAAAATAATAATTTCTCAAAAACTATTTTCTGAGATTGGACACTAAAGTGAATTGGTCTTGTATGGTGGAGACACAAAACGGGATTTAGAGCCTCTATAACTGGGCTATCTACACGAGAGGTAGACATATAATAGAGCTAAAATCACCCTAAAAACTAAGATAATTAACATTGAATTGACAAAATAATATTTTCTCAAAAACTATTTTCTGAGATTGGACACTAAAGTGAATTGGTCTTGTATGGTGGAGACACAAAACGGGATTTAGAGCCTCTATAACTGGGCTATCTACACGAGAGGTAGACACATAATAGAGCTAAAATCACCCTAAAAACTAGGCTAATTAACATTGAATTGACAAAATAATATTTTCTCAAAAACTATTTTCTGAGATTGGACACTAAAGTGAATTGGTCTTGTATGGTGGAGACACAAAACACGATTTAGAGCCCCTATAACTGGGCTATCTTAATACACGAGAGGTAGACATATAATAGAGCTAAAATCACCCTAAAAACTAGGCTAATTAACATTGAATTGACAAAATCATATTTTCTCAAAAACTATTTTCTGAGATTGGACACTAAAGTGAATTGGTCTTGTATGGTGGAGACACAAAACACGATTTAGAGCCCCTATAACTGGGCTATCTTAATACACGAGAGGTAGACATATAATAGAGCTAAAATCACCCTAAAAACTAGGCTAATTAACATTGAATTGACAAAATAATATTTTCTCAAAAACTATTTTCTGAGATTGGACACTAAAGTGAATTGGTCTTGTATGGTGGAGACACAAAACGGGATTTAGAGCCTCTATAACTGGGCTATCTACACGAGAGGTAGACATATAATAGAGCTAAAATCACCCTAAAAACTAAGATAATTAACATTGAATTGACAAAATAATATTTTCTCAAAAACTATTTTCTGAGATTGGACACTAAAGTGAATTGGTCTTGTATGGTGGAGACACAAAACGGGATTTAGAGCCTCTATAACTGGGCTATCTACACGAGAGGTAGACACATAATAAAGCTAAAATCACCCTAAAAACTAGGCTAATTAACATTGAATTGACAAAATAATATTTTCTCAAAAACTATTTTCTGAGATTGGACACTAAAGTGAATTGGTCTTGTATGGTGGAGACACAAAACACGATTTAGAGCCCCTATAACTGGGCTATCTTAATACACGAGAGGTAGACATATAATAGAGCTAATATCACCCTAAAAACTAGGCTAATTAACATTGAATTGACAAAATAATATTTTCTCAAAAACTATTTTCTGAGATTGGACACTAAAGTGAATTGGTCTTGTATGGTGGAGACACAAAACGGGATTTAGAGCCTCTATAACTGGGCTATCTTAATACACGAGAGGTAGACACATAATAGAGCTAAAATCACCCTAAAAACTAAGATAATTAACATTGAATTGACAAAATAATATTTTCTCAAAAACTATTTTCTGAGATTGGACACTAAAGTGAATTGGTCTTGTATGGTGGAGACACAAAATGGGATTTAGAGCCAATATAACTGGGCTATCTTAATACATGAGAGGTAGACATATAATAGAGCTAAAATCACCCTAAAAACTAAGATAATTAACATTGAATTGACAAAATAATAATTTCTCAAAAACTATTTTCTGAGATTGGACACTAAAGTGAATTGGTCTTGTATGGTGGAGACACAAAACGGGATTTAGAGCCAATATAACTGGGCTATCTTAATACATGATAGGTAGACATATAATAGAGCTAAAATCACCCTAAAAACTAAGATAATTAACATTGAATTGACAAAATAATAATTTCTCAAAAACTATTTTCTGAGATTGGACACTAAAGTGAATTGGTCTTGTATGGTGGAGACACAAAACGGGATTTAGAGCCAATATAACTGGGCTACCTTAATACATGAGAGGTAGACATATAATAGAGCTAAAATCACCCTAAAAACTAAGATAATTAACATTGAATTGACAAAATAATAATTTCTCAAAAACTATTTTCTGAGATTGGACACTAAAGTGAATTGGTCTTGTATGGTGGAGACACAAAACGGGAATTAGAGCCAATATAACTGGGCTATCTACACGAGAGGTAGACATATAATAGAGCTAAAATCACCCTAAAAACTAAGATAATTAACATTGAATTGACAAAATAATAATTTCTCAAAAACTATTTTCTGAGATTGGACACTAAAGTGAATTGGTCTTGTATGGTGGAGACACAAAACGGGATTTAGAGCCAATATAACTGGGCTATCTACACGAGAGGTAGACATATAATAGAGCTAAAATCACCCTAAAAACTAAGATAATTAACATTGAATTGACAAAATAATAATTTCTCAAAAACTATTTTCTGAGATTGGACACTAAAGTGAATTGGTCTTGTATGGTGGAGACACAAAACGGGATTTAGAGCCAATATAACTGGGCTATCTACATGAGAGGTAGACATATAATAGAGCTAAAATCACCCTAAAAACTAAGATGATTAACATTGAATTGACAAAATAATAATTTCTCAAAAACTATTTTCTGAGATTGGACACTAAAGTGAATTGGTCTTGTATGGTGGAGACACAAAACGGGATTTAGAGCCTCTATAACTGGGCTATCTACACGAGAGGTAGACATATAATAGAGCTAAAATCACCCTAAAAACTAAGATAATTAACATTGAATTGACAAAATAATAATTTCTCAAAAACTATTTTCTGAGATTGGACACTAAAGTGAATTGGTCTTGTATGGTGGAGACACAAAACGGGATTTAGAGCCTCTATAACTGGGCTATCTACACGAGAGGTAGACATATAATAGAGCTAAAATCAGCCTAAAAACTAGGCTAATTAACATTGAATTGACAAAATAATATTTTCTCAAAAACTATTTTCTGAGATTGGACACTAAAGTGAATTGGTCTTGTATGGTGGAGACACAAAACGGGATTTAGAGCCTCTATAACTGGGCTATCTACACGAGAAGTAGACATATAATAGAGCTAAAATCACCCTAAAAACTAAGATAATTAACATTGAATTGACAAAATAATATTTTCTCAAAAACTATTTTCTGAGATTGGACACTAAAGTGAATTGGTCTTGTATGGTGGAGACACAAAACACGATTTAGAGCCAATATAACTGGGCTATCTTAATACACGAGAGGTAGACATATAATAGAGCTAAAATCACCCTAAAAACTAGGCTAATTAACATTGAATTGACAAAATAATATTTTCTCAAAAACTATTTTCTGAGATTGGACACTAAAGTGAATTGGTCTTGTATGGTGGAGACACAAAACGGGATTTAGAGCCTCTATAACTGGGCTATCTTAATACACGAGAGGTAGACATATAATAGAGCTAAAGTCACCCTAAAAACTAGGCTAATTAACATTGAATTGACAAAATAATATTTTCTCAAAAACTATTTTCTGAGATTGGACACTAAAGTGAATTGGTCTTGTATGGTGGAGACACAAAACGGGATTTAGAGCCAATATAAATGGGCTACCTTAATACATGGAGGTAGACATATAATAGAGCTAAAATCACCCTAAAAACTAAGATAATTAACATTGAATTGACAAAATAATAATTTCTCAAAAACTATTTTCTGAGATTGGACACTAAAGTGAATTGGTCTTGTATGGTGGAGACACAAAACGGGATTTAGAGCCAATATAACTGGGCTATCTACACGAGAGGTAGACATATAATAGAGCTAAAATCACCCTAAAAACTAAGATAATTAACATTGAATTGACAAAATTATAATTTCTCAAAAACTATTTTCTGAGATTGGACACTAAAGTGAATTGGTCTTGTATGGTGGAGACACAAAACGGGATTTAGAGCCAATATAACTGGGCTATCTACACGAGAGGTAGACATATAATAGAGCTAAAATCACCCTAAAAACTAAGATAATTAACATTGAATTGACAAAATAATAATTTCTCAAAAACTATTTTCTGAGATTGGACACTAAAGTGAATTGGTCTTGTATGGTGGAGACATAAAACGGGATTTAGAGCCTCTATAACTGGGCTATCTACACGAGAGGTAGACATATAATAGAGCTAAAATCACCCTAAAAACTAGGCTAATTAACATTGAATTGACAAAATAATATTTTCTCAAAAACTATTTTCTGAGATTGGACACTAAAGTGAATTGGTCTTGTATGGTGGAGACATAAAACGGGATTTAGAGCTAAAATCACCCTAAAAAACTAAGATAATTAACATTGAATTGACAAAATAATAATTTCTCAAAAACTATTTTCTGAGATTGGACACTAAAGTGAATTGGTCTTGTATGGTGGAGACACAAAACGGGATTTAGAGCCAATATAACTGGGCTATCTACACGAGAGGTAGACATATAATAGAGCTAAAATCACCCTAAAAACTAGGCTAATTAACATTGAATTGACAAAATAATAATTTCTCAAAAACTATTTTCTGAGATTGGACACTAAAGTGAATTGGTCTTGTATGGTGGAGACACAAAACGGGATTTAGAGCCTCTATAACTGGGCTATCTACACGAGAGGTAGACATATAATAGAGCTAAAATCACCCTAAAAACTAAGATAATTAACATTGAATTGACAAAATAATATTTTCTCAAAAACTATTTTCTGAGATTGGACACTAAAGTGAATTGGTCTTGTATGGTGGAGACACAAAACGGGATTTAGAGCCTCTATAACTGGGCTATCTACACGAGAGGTAGACACATAATAGAGCTAAAATCACCCTAAAAACTAGGCTAATTAACATTGAATTGACAAAATAATATTTTCTCAAAAACTATTTTCTGAGATTGGACACTAAAGTGAATTGGTCTTGTATGGTGGAGACACAAAACGGGATTTAGAGCCTCTATAACTGGGCTATCTACACGAGAGGTAGACATATAATAGAGCTAAAATCACCCTAAAAACTAGGCTAATTAACATTGAATTGACAAAATAATATTTTCTCAAAAACTATTTTCTGAGATTGGACACTAAAGTGAATTGGTCTTGTATGGTGGAGACATAAAAAGGGATTTAGAGCCTCTATAACTGGGCTATCTACACGAGAGGTAGACATATAATAGAGCTAAAATCACCCTAAAAACTAGGCTAATTAACATTGAATTGACAAAATAATATTTTCTCAAAAACTATTTTCTGAGATTGGACACTAAAGTGAATTGGTCTTGTATGGTGGAGACACAAAACACGATTTAGAGCCCCTATAACTGGGCTATCTTAATACACGAGAGGTAGACATATAATAGACCTAAAATCACCCTAAAAACTAGGCTAATTAACATTGAATTGACAAAATAATAATTTCTCAAAAACTATTTTCTGAGATTGGACACTAAAGTGAATTGGTCTTGTATGGTGGAGACACAAAACGGGATTTAGAGACTCTATAACTGGGCTATCTACACGAGAGGTAGACATATAATAGAGCTAAAATCACCCTAAAAACTAAGATAATTAACATTGAATTGACAAAATAATATTTTCTCAAAAACTATTTTCTGAGATTGGACACTAAAGTGAATTGGTCTTGTATGGTGGAGACACAAAACGGGATTTAGAGCCTCTATAACTGGGCTATCTACACGAGAGGTAGACACATAATAGAGCTAAAATCACCCTAAAAACTAGGCTAATTAACATTGAATTGACAAAATAATATTTTCTCAAAAACTATTTTCTGAGATTGGACACTAAAGTGAATTGGTCTTGTATGGTGGAGACACAAAACACGATTTAGAGCCCCTATAACTGGGCTATCTTAATACACGAGAGGTAGACATATAATAGAGCTAAAATCACCCTAAAAACTAGGCTAATTAACATTGAATTGACAAAATAATATTTTCTCAAAAACTATTTTCTGAGATTGGACACTAAAGTGAATTGGTCTTGTATGGTGGAGACACAAAACACGATTTAGAGCCCCTATAACTGGGCTATCTTAATACACGAGAGGTAGACATATAATAGAGCTAAAATCACCCTAAAAACTAGGCTAATTAACATTGAATTGACAAAATAATATTTTCTCAAAAACTATTTTCTGAGATTGGACACTAAAGTGAATTGGTCTTGTATGGTGGAGACACAAAACACGATTTAGAGCCCCTATAACTGGGCTATCTTAATACACGAGAGGTAGACATATAATAGAGCTAAAATCACCCTAAAAACTAGGCTAATTAGCATTGAATTGACAAAATAATATTTTCTCAAAAACTATTTTCTGAGATTGGACACTAAAGTGAATTGGTCTTGTATGGTGGAGACATAAAACGGGATTTAGAGCTAAAATCACCCTAAAAACTAAGATAATTAACATTGAATTGACAAAATAATAATTTCTCAAAAACTATTTTCTGAGATTGGACACTAAAGTGAATTGGTCTTGTATGGTGGAGACACAAAACGGGATTTAGAGCCAATATAACTGGGCTATCTACACGAGAGGTAGACATATAATAGAGCTAAAATCACCCTAAAAACTAGGCTAATTAACATTGAATTGACAAAATAATAATTTCTCAAAAACTATTTTCTGAGATTGGACACTAAAGTGAATTGGTCTTGTATGGTGGAGACACAAAACGGGATTTAGAGTCAATATAACTGGGCTATCTACACGAGAGGTAGACATATAATAGAGCTAAAATCACCCTAAAAACTAGGCTAATTAACATTGAATTGACAAAATAATAATTTCTCAAAAACTATTTTCTGAGATTGGACACTAAAGTGAATTGGTCTTGTATGGTGGAGACACAAAACGGGATTTAGAACCAATATAACTGGGCTATCTACACGAGAGGTAGACATATAATAGAGCTAAAATCACCCTAAAAACTAAGATAATTAACATTGAATTGACAAAATAATAATTTCTCAAAAACTATTTTCTGAGATTGGACACTAAAGTGAATTGGTCTTGTATGGTGGAGACACAAAACGGGATTTAGAGCCAATATAACTGGGCTATCTACACGAGAGGTAGACATATAATAGAGCTAAAATCACCCTAAAAAACTAAGATTATTAACATTGAATTGACAAAATAATAATTTCTCAAAAACTATTTTCTGAGATTGGACACTAAAGTGAATTGGTCTTGTATGGTGGAGACACAAAACGGGATTTAGAGCCAATATAACTGGGCTATCTTAATACACGAGAGGTAGACATATAATAGAGCTAAAATCACCCTAAAAACTAAGATAATTAACATTGAATTGACAAAATAATAATTTCTCAAAAACTATTTTCTGAGATTGGACACTAAAGTGAATTGGTCTTGTATGGTGGAGACACAAAACGGGATTTAGAGCCCCTATTACTGGGCTATCTTAATACACGAGAGGTAGACATATAATAGAGCTAAAATCACCCTAAAAACTAGGCTAATTAACATTGAATTGACAAAATAATATTTTCTCAAAAACTATTTTCTGAGATTGGACACTAAAGTGAATTGGTCTTGTATGGTGGAGACACAAAACACGATTTAGAGCCCCTATAACTGGGCTATCTACATACATGAGAGGTAGACATATAATAGAGCTAAAATCACCCTAAAAACTAGGCTAATTAACATTGAATTGACAAAATAATATTTTCTCAAAAACTATTTTCTGAGATTGGACACTAAAGTGAATTGGTCTTGTATGGTGGAGACATAAAACGGGATTTAGAGCCTCTATAACTGGGCTATCTACACGAGAGGTAGACATATAATAGAGCTAAAATCACCCTAAAAACTAGGCTAATTAACATTGAATTGACAAAATAATATTTTCTCAAAAACTATTTTCTGAGATTGGACACTAAAGTGAATTGGTCTTGTATGGTGGAGACATAAAACGGGATTTAGAGCTAAAATCACCCTAAAAAACTAAGATAATTAACATTGAATTGACAAAATAATAATCTCTCAAAAACTATTTTCTGAGATTGGACACTAAAGTGAATTGGTCTTGTATGGTGGAGACACAAAACGGGATTTAGAGCCAATATAACTGGGCTATCTACACGAGAGGTAGACATATAATAGAGCTAAAATCACCCTAAAAACTAGGCTAATTAACATTGAATTGACAAAATAATATTTTCTCAAAAACTATTTTCTGAGATTGGACACTAAAGTGAATTGGTCTTGTATGGTGGAGACACAAAACGGGATTTAGAGCCTCTATAACTGGGCTATCTACACGAGAGGTAGACATATAATAGAGCTAAAATCACCCTAAAAACTAAGATAATTAACATTGAATTGACAAAATAATATTTTCTCAAAAACTATTTTCTGAGATTGGACACTAAAGTGAATTGGTCTTGTATGGTGGAGACACAAAACACGATTTAGAGCCAATATAACTGGGCTATCTTAATACACGAGAGGTAGACATATAATAGAGCTAAAATCACCCTAAAAACTAAGATAATTAACATTGAATTGACAAAATAATATTTTCTCAAAAACTATTTTCTGAGATTGGACACTAAAGTGAATTGGTCTTGTATGGTGGAGACACAAAACGGGATTTAGAGCCTCTATAACTGGGCTATCTTAATACACGAGAGGTAGACATATAATAGAGCTAAAATCACCCTAAAAACTAGGCTAATTAACATTGAATTGACAAAATAATATTTTCTCAAAAACTATTTTCTGAGATTGGACACTAAAGTGAATTGGTCTTGTATGGTGGAGACACAAAACGGGATTTAGAGCCAATATAAATGGGCTACCTTAATACATGAGAGGTAGACATATAATAGAGCTAAAATCACCCTAAAAACTAAGATAATTAACATTGAATTGACAAAATAATAATTTCTCAAAAACTATTTTCTGAGATTGGACACTAAAGTGAATTGGTCTTGTATGGTGGAGACACAAAACGGGATTTAGAGCCAATATAACTGGGCTATCTACACGAGAGGTAGACATATAATAGAGCTAAAATCACCCTAAAAACTAAGATAATTAACATTGAATTGACAAAATTATAATTTCTCAAAAACTATTTTCTGAGATTGGACACTAAAGTGAATTGGTCTTGTATGGTGGAGACACAAAACGGGATTTAGAGCCAATATAACTGGGCTATCTACACGAGAGGTAGACATATAATAGAGCTAAAATCACCCTAAAAACTAAGATAATTAACATTGAATTGACAAAATAATAATTTCTCAAAAACTATTTTCTGAGATTGGACACTAAAGTGAATTGGTCTTGTATGGTGGAGACATAAAACGGGATTTAGAGCCTCTATAACTGGGCTATCTACACGAGAGGTAGACATATAATAGAGCTAAAATCACCCTAAAAACTAGGCTAATTAACATTGAATTGACAAAATAATATTTTCTCAAAAACTATTTTCTGAGATTGGACACTAAAGTGAATTGGTCTTGTATGGTGGAGACATAAAACGGGATTTAGAGCTAAAATCACCCTAAAAAACTAAGATAATTAACATTGAATTGACAAAATAATAATTTCTCAAAAACTATTTTCTGAGATTGGACACTAAAGTGAATTGGTCTTGTATGGTGGAGACACAAAACGGGATTTAGAGCCAATATAACTGGGCTATCTACACGAGAGGTAGACATATAATAGAGCTAAAATCACCCTAAAAACTAGGCTAATTAACATTGAATTGACAAAATAATAATTTCTCAAAAACTATTTTCTGAGATTGGACACTAAAGTGAATTGGTCTTGTATGGTGGAACACAAAACGGGATTTAGAGCCTCTATAACTGGGCTATCTACACGAGAGGTAGACATATAATAGAGCTAAAATCACCCTAAAAACTAAGATAATTAACATTGAATTGACAAAATAATATTTTCTCAAAAACTATTTTCTGAGATTGGACACTAAAGTGAATTGGTCTTGTATGGTGGAGACACAAAACGGGATTTAGAGCCTCTATAACTGGGCTATCTACACGAGAGGTAGACACATAATAGAGCTAAAATCACCCTAAAAACTAGGCTAATTAACATTGAATTGACAAAATAATATTTTCTCAAAAACTATTTTCTGAGATTGGACACTAAAGTGAATTGGTCTTGTATGGTGGAGACACAAAACACGATTTAGAGCCCCTATAACTGGGCTATCTTAATACACGAGAGGTAGACATATAATAGAGCTAAAATCACCCTAAAAACTAGGCTAATTAACATTGAATTGACAAAATCATATTTTCTCAAAAACTATTTTCTGAGATTGGACACTAAAGTGAATTGGTCTTGTATGGTGGAGACACAAAACACGATTTAGAGCCCCTATAACTGGGCTATCTTAATACACGAGAGGTAGACATATAATAGAGCTAAAATCACCCTAAAAACTAGGCTAATTAACATTGAATTGACAAAATAATATTTTCTCAAAAACTATTTTCTGAGATTGGACACTAAAGTGAATTGGTCTTGTATGGTGGAGACACAAAACGGGATTTAGAGCCTCTATAACTGGGCTATCTACACGAGAGGTAGACATATAATAGAGCTAAAATCACCCTAAAAACTAAGATAATTAACATTGAATTGACAAAATAATATTTTCTCAAAAACTATTTTCTGAGATTGGACACTAAAGTGAATTGGTCTTGTATGGTGGAGACACAAAACGGGATTTAGAGCCTCTATAACTGGGCTATCTACACGAGAGGTAGACACATAATAGAGCTAAAATCACCCTAAAAACTAGGCTAATTAACATTGAATTGACAAAATAATATTTTCTCAAAAACTATTTTCTGAGATTGGACACTAAAGTGAATTGGTCTTGTATGGTGGAGACACAAAACACGATTTAGAGCCCCTATAACTGGGCTATCTTAATACACGAGAGGTAGACATATAATAGAGCTAATATCACCCTAAAAACTAGGCTAATTAACATTGAATTGACAAAATAATATTTTCTCAAAAACTATTTTCTGAGATTGGACACTAAAGTGAATTGGTCTTGTATGGTGGAGACACAAAACGGGATTTAGAGCCAATATAACTGGGTTATCTTAATACATGATAGGTAGACATATAATAGAGCTAAAATCACCCTAAAAACTAAGATAATTAAC
>JBAKBP010039297.1:0-15126 GCA_037953745.1 Lithodes maja
GTCCTTGATCAGATAAGGTGACCAGAACTGCACACCATATTCAAGGTGGGGCCTCACCATACTTTTGAACAGTGGCACTATTACGTTTTCATGTTTATATGTAAATTTTCGTTTAATAAAGCCCAATGCTATGTTTGCCTTATTTGCAGCTGCTATACATTGGTCGGAAGTTTTTAGGTTTTCAGATATTAGTACCCCTAGGTATTTTACTACCGTTGCGGCTTTTATTTGTTTGCCATTCATTTCGTATTTGTATTTCATATTTCTGCTACCAACCTGCAGCACCTGACATTTATCGACATTGATATTTTTTCGACCACTCTGATATCTTGTTTAAATCAGATTGCAACGCATTTCTATCATCTTCGTTCAGGACTGTATTTCCTATTTTTGTATCGTCGGCGAATTTGGAAATGGTGTTGTTTACCCCTACATCAATATCGTTAATGTAAATGAGAAACAGGACCGGTCCAAGGACTGAACCCTGTGGAAATCCACTAGTGACAGGCTCCCACTCCGATTCCACTCCATTTATCACCACTCTGTCTTCTGTCTGTAAGCCAATTTTTTATCCAAGAATGAATTTCACCTTTGATACCTATCCTCTCCAGTTTAGCCAATAGTTTTCGGTGAGGCACCTTGTCGAAAGCTTTTTGAAAGTCCAAGAAGATTATATCTACTGATTTCGTCATGTCGTTATATGTGAATAGTTTGTTATAAAATTCAATCAAATTTGTTAGGCATGACTTATTTGATCTAAAGCCGTGTTGACTATTTTTGATTAGGTTGTTTGATTCGAGGTAATCTACCATCTTATCTCTAAGGATTTTTTCCATAATTTTTCCTACAATTGAAGTTCGACTAATTGGTCTGTAATTACTCGCTTTGGCCTTGCTACCCTTCTTGTATATCGGCGTAATGTTCGCATCTTTCCAATCACTCGGTACAATCCCCTGTAGTAATGATAAGTTAACTAGTTGTGTCAGGGGTTTTGTTATTTCGTCCTTAACATTCTTAATTATTTTCGGGTGGAGCATGTCGGGTCCCGGGGTCTTATTTACATTTAAATTACTCAATTTGCTTTGTACTTCGCTAACACTGATGGTGAAATCTCCTATCACATGAGTTGAGGTGTTATTTTCAAGGGTATGATCGATAATTTCTTCTGTGAAAACTGAGCCAAAATATTTGTTGAGCAGATTTGCCGTGTTTGTGTCACCTGTTATTTTCTGGCCATCTTCTATTAGCGGTCCGATTCCGCTTTTGATCTGTTTATTTTTATTTACGTAACTGTAGAATTTTGGGGGGTTTGTGGCACTTTCTCTGGCAATAGTCATTTCGTAATTTTGTTTGTTCGCCCTAATTATTTTTTTCACTTCCCTTCTACTATTTTTGTACAAGTTTTGAATTACTTCAGGGTTTGTGTTATTTTTTACAAGTTTGTAGAGTTGATTCCTTTTCCTTATTGCCTTGCCAATGTCTCTACTGTACCAAGGGGGCATACTTGATTTCGTATTACGTTTTGGTTTCATTGGTACAAATTGTTTATGCGCTTCTGTAATTGTAGACTTAAAATGTCCCCATAGTTCATTTACTTCGTTTATATTTATGAGATTTGAGTGTATGTTTGATAGCGATTCCTTGAGTCCGTCATAATTTGCGTTTTTGAAGTCCGAAACCATTCCTGTTGTTTTTACTGAGGAATATTTGCTTATAACGTTGATTCTTAAAATTTTATGATCGGACGTTGCCAGATGTTCACCTACATCCAAGTTTGATAATAGATTTTCTTGGGTAGTGATTACGAGGTCTAATATATTCCTGTCTCGCGTCGGCTGTTTTACGTGTTGAGTCAAAAAATTGTCCTGGATGAAGCTTGTCATTAGGCGTGACTCAGCATTTTTTCCGGTCATTTCCAGTCAATTAGGGGGAGGTTATAGTCACCTAGTAAAACTGTTTCGTCGGAATTAAGGGTTTTCTCTAGTATTTCATAAAAAATTGTATCATCGGCAACAGTTAGTCTCGGTGGTCGGTACGCTGTAGTGATATTTAAGTTCATGTTTTTTGTATTTATTTTGACGCACACTATTTCTGCATTACTTTCGGGGAGAGTCACCTCAACTGGGTTGCAACGTACATTGCAACCCCCCCTCTTTGTTTTCCATTGTTACGGTCTTTATGAAAAAAATTATATGGCTCTGTGATATTCATGAAGTAGATCTTTATTTTTAAGGTTCAGATGTGTTTCCGTTATACAAATAACGTCAACTTTCTCATTTAATAACAGACATTTGAGTTCGTCTATTTTGTTTCTTATTGAGCAGGCATTTATGGATATTATTTTTATATCATTTCTCTCAGCATGCGCTGGATTTGTTTTTCTTATTGGTGGGGATGGGTTTGTGGGGTTGAGAGAGAGAGAGAGAGTAGATAATAATTATATATAGATAGACTTGCTTTTGAACTAACACACTGACCTATCTTCATACAGCCCGGCTAGCTCAGTCGGTAGAGCACGAGACTCTTAATCTCGGGGTCGTGGGTTCGAGCCCCACGTTGGGCTACAATGTTTTTAGTCCTTAGAAATTAACAGTACTATGTTTCTATTAGCCTTGAGTATTTCTTGTGCATCGCCACCTTCTCGATATTAGGATTATTTTACTATGTTGACTCATGTAGTGTAAATCATTGCAGATATATTCTTATTGACAGTAGAATTTAAATTTATGAATAATTTAGTAAACAGTAAAAATCCTCAAAAATTAGCGCTAGCTAAATTGTTAAGTAATAACAGTAGCTATATCGATGATATTCTTGTCCTTAACGTAAATATTTTTAAGGAAGTTGCTAAATTAATTTATCCAAATTCTATTCCACTTTCACAAAGTAATAATAATAGTGATGTTGAAAAATTTATTGATCTAAATATCAAAATAATTAATGTTAAATGTACACTTAAAATATATCACAAAGTTGATGAATTCAATTTCAATGTAGGCTAATTAACTTTCCTTTCCCTGATAGCAATATTGATAATACAATTACTTATAACTGCTTTTTTCACAATTAGTACGTTTTTGTAAAATATGTTCAGATCTTGAAGATGTTTGGGCAAGAGCTGGGTCTTTATTTAAACTTTTAGTAAATAGAGGTTTTGATTATAATAAATTGATACCCAAATGTTATCTCTTTAAAGTCAACTACTGTGATTGTATACTTAAATTCGATATTTATAACTTCAAGCATACGTTTTTAATTTAATATTCTTACAAAACCTCTTTTATATATTTTGTAATGTTCTTATATAAATGTTCCTGGCCAGGGCATGTTGAAATTATATTTATTAAAATTATGTTTATTAAAGTTGTTAGTTGATATATTACAATTTTGTGTTTAATAATGTTCACTAAGTATAGTATTAATTATTACTTTTGTAACTTATTTGTTTTTATTTGTACAATAAATACAAGTTCGTTATAGAGTTGTTGTTGTTGTTCCCCAAGCTGCCTGGACGAACAGCCCCAAGGCCCCGAGCAAGGCCAAGGCTCATAACCGAGCGCCCCCACAGAACCCTCCCTGCCGACCACAATAAAGCCTGGGTGACCGAAGCCACTCCATGGCGGGGAGCTGAGGAGGGTGCGGAAACGCCCGGTTCGTTATAGAGTTATAATTAATTGGGGTCAATTGTGCATGTCAAGCTTACAAGCGTTATCCGATGACACTCTTCTTAGAGAATGTTATGTGATTGTGTCCTAAATTCTTTGTTATTTTTCAATTTGCATATATTTTTGTATTTTGTTATATAAAATTATTCAAAATATTTTAGGTGCTTTTGTACTTTATCAAATTGTATAACTGTCCAATTTGAATAAAGTAATTTATCAGTATCTATTTCTCTTTCACTAAGCACAATTTGCATCTGTCTATACGTATTTTGATTAGGATTCCTGATAGCACTTCGTACTAGTTAGCCTCAATACACCAACACATTTGCTACTAGGGTGGGGTGGGAAACCAACCTACTGTCTCGTGTAGTGGTGTGCAGATATGTGGATATGTGTGTTTGTTGTTTTCAAAGTTTAATTTCCGATTACTTTAAAAGCATGTTTCCACATAGATTGTGTTTAGTGTGTTGTTGTTTCGATAGTTTTAAATTTTAATGAGTTCGTTATATTATTAACTTAGTAGCAAAAATCATATAATTTATAAATTTGTATATTCACATACCTCTCTCTCACTCACTCACACTCTCGCGCACACACACACACACACACACACACACACACACACACACACACACACACTCTCTCTCTCTCATGCAGTGTCATGCACTTCATAGCATCAGTTGCACTCTATCTCTCTCTATCATCCCCCCCCCCCCACCTTCCCCCACCAAGCTTATCTTCACCATCGTACTCAAAGCTTCCATAAAACTACTTGCACTATTATATTTCCTTTGACCCTTGCACATTGTGGGGCACCTGTGCAGTCACTTATAAAATTCCTGGACCCCTGTGTGTTTTTCTGTATGGTATTATATGCTTTCACTAGCAGGGGTACCCGGCGTTGCGCGGGTAATCACCATCACTACTACCACCACTACTACTACCATAATCACCATCATCAATCACTACTACCACAATCATCACAATACTACTACTACCATAATCACCGGCCTCGACCTCCCTGTGCCTCATTAAACGGCGACCTCGATTTCGGCCGCTAAATGACCTCCGATTTTGGATCTGACCTCATCCGTAGCCCCATTTTGGGGAGCTGCGAACAACTTTTGTTCCATACACCTTTTCGATCGGAGGCCTCCTTCTGCCCCAAACGGCCATTTTTTCGCATTTTTTTCGCTCCCGTATACTACATAAGTTCTGCCGAAAAATTTATTAAACAAAAGTGTCTCTGATTTCCACTAAACTCGCCTATAACCATCTCCAAAGCCTGGGCTTTCCAACGGTGCCCCACACTCCCACCTGGCACCAAATCTGTGGGAGGAGTTTAGTAACAAAGGTCGGGTAGTCGGGTAACTGGCAGACAAACATTGACCTTTATTTATTAAGATTAGTTTATTCAAGTACATTGGGGTTTGTAATGGATGATTAATGTTAAGAACGGGGTGTTACTTATTATAACTATCTAGATTATTTTGTGGATGAAAGTTTCTGTTCAATATTTAGTATATCAAGTTTTGTAGTTGATGTATAGAAAACTCTAGCCATAAATCCGTGTCCAGTGATATACTTCCATAACTAGAAATCGGTGAGGTCCACGAATTTTTCTGAGTGACTGAACCTGTGGCGAGTCTGAACTATTGTAGTCGATTCTATATACTCGGGTCCAATCCCAACTTTTTAATTTTTGTTTTCTTTTGTTTTCCCTCTCCCCCCCCCCCCCCCAACCCCCCTTTCCTTTTTGTATTTTGTTCTCCTTTCCTTTTTTCTTTTTTCCTCTTTTTCCGTTTTTTTTTTCTTTTTTTTTGGGGGGGTGGCCGACTCAAGACAGAGCTGTAAACCCAAAAATAATTCAATGGGAAGTTACAGGAGGGTGTTTTGTTAGACTTTCAATACAATAGAGTGGTTATATATATTCCATCCGCTTTTTTTTTTTTTTTTTTTTTTTTTTTAAAAGAGACAATGAACGGAGGAAGGAAAAACACAGATAAAACAAAAAGGTCCATGTGCCTAAAGGCATCCTCCATTCATAAAATGTTTGTAACAACTGGATTTAAACATTTGTAGATTGTAAGTTTGTGGAAAGCAATTCGAGGGAAGTGAATTCCAAAAAGTAGTAGCTCTGGGGATAAATGAATTCTGATAAGCAGAAGTTCTGCATTGTGGAGGAGAAAGTGTAAATTCATGGGCGCTCTCAGCTGCCCTAGTTCTACGGGGAAAGATGTGGAGAGGCGGCACAATTGAAGCAAGTTCCTCGGAACAATTGCTGTGAAAATATCTGTAGAATAATGCAAGGGATGCAACGTTTCTTCGTATGGATAATGTAGGAAGGTCCTGTGTGATTGCAGGGTTATTGATTAATCTAATAGCTTTATTTTGAATTTTGTCCAACTGCCTCAATGCAACCACTCCACTTCCACCCCACAGAGGTGAACAGTAATCCATCTGAGAACGCACATGACTTTTATATATCACGGCCAACTGCTCGTCAGTGAAGAATTCTCGAACTCTGTACAGGAGTCCCAGTTTTTTAGAGGCATTCTTAGCAATGCTTCTAACATAATGTGTCCAGCTCAAGTTAGTCGTTAATGTTACACCGAGAATGTCAATACTAGGGGAAGTGGGAATATTTACATCATTAAAAAATATATGGGAGTCGGTGAGATTCTGTCGGTTAGAAAATTGAATGTACTTGGTTTTCTGTGCATTAAAGGAAACTAGATTCTTTTGTCCCCATCCATTAATTCTAGAAAGGTCCTGGTTCAGAGAAATTGCAGTGTTTATTTTTGAATTTATAAGATCGGGTTGGGTGAAAGAATTGGTAAATGTGAAGGAACTGTGGAGTGTTGAGTCATCTGCGTAGGAATGTATTGGATTATGAGTGGTAGATATGAGATCATTGATATGAATGAGGAACAGAATTGGGGCCAAAACTGATCCCTGGGGAACACCAGCATTTATTGAGTGAAATTGAGAATAAAGGCCATCTACCATTACAAGTATTTTTCTGTTATGAAGATA
The DNA here is from genome assembly GCA_037953745.1 of Lithodes maja. NCBI lineage: Eukaryota > Metazoa > Arthropoda > Malacostraca > Decapoda > Lithodidae > Lithodes > Lithodes maja. The sequence goes on from JBAKBP010039297.1 coordinate 6,702, forward strand.
AGAAGAAATTAGTGGAACTAATGATGCAAGGCCGTAGTGTGACATCTTCGACAATAAGGATTGATGCCAGACTCTATCAAATGCCTTTGATATATCCAGTGCTATTGTATGTGTTTCACCATGTTGGTCTGTAGCTTGGTTGATTCGATGCGTAAGAAGGCAAAGCATGTCTGCAGTTGATCGACATCGTCTAAAACCATATTGCCTATCACTGATTAATTTATTATTCTCAAGATGCTTAATTATGTGATTATTTAATATAATTTCAAAGACTTTACCAAGAGTGGAAGTTATAGCTATTGGTCTGTAGTTTGATGGATCTGAAGAGGCACCTTTTTTAGGAACTGGATGGATGTTTGCTTCTTTCCAGGGTACTGGGAAGCATGAGGTATGAGTACACAGACGGAAATTTTTTGCCAATACAGGAGCGAGCACCAAGGAGCAATTCTTAAGTACTATTGGAGGACTATTGCACTATTGCACCCTTGTATCCATAGTTAAGGGAGCCCACCTCGCTTTTTTTTCTCTTTCTCTCCCTCTCTCTTTGGCTTGTATCCATTCGGCCCCATTCAGCCCAATGTTTTAAGACGTTTTCCCCATCCAGGTGTCGATTTCTTTCTGGTGAGCGATAGCGAGCCAGCATTGTATGGAGAAATCCGGTTTCGCCGGAGACATTTTTCTATCGAAAAATTTACAAATTTAGCTTGCCGTCAAAACAAATATATATATATATATAATATATATATACAGTACGCTATATTATATATATATATATATATATATATATATATATATATATATATTGTTACGGCTGGATCGGCAATACATATTCGGGATTCTTGATCGTAGGACAGAAATGGCTTATGTGACAACGACACGCTCGATTCCAGTCCCAAATACTATATGCTCCAGACAACAAAAGCACCAACGCCCTACAGAGTTATCGTCTATGGTAACGAGGTACCTTAACTCGGCGAAAGTGTACAACAGGGGTAGGCTATGAGGCTAAACTCCCTCAGACATTTATAGGTTACGTTATTACTAAAGAAATGCAATACTCAAGAAACTACGTTAATATTAAGCCTCTAATAATGTAGAATAGAAGCAGGCTAAAGGTATGACAGTGAAATGCTAAATGACAAATGTACACGCCTACTTGAAAGCGTGTGCACTAGAATAACTGTCCCCTACTAACATGCACTAGCATGTAGCATACAAGATGTTCATGATCCAGTAGATACCTAATAATACACATGGAAGGAACATAAATAGTAGTCACTTATTATAATAATGAATCTATACTTGGAATAACTAAAAGGTTGCAGGCAACAGTACTGCGCCGGTAGCCTACTACCGCATAGGCTACTTCGCTTCTCTCACTCTGTCTCCCCTCTGAGTCCGTATGCGCCCTACGCAATAGAACTCCGGACACAGCAGCAAAACGACAGTGCAGTTAATTGATACATGAAAGTATTAATAGTGTTGTCTTGTGTGTGAGTAATGTGTATTGTAAAGTGTTACATACATATACTTAAAGAGAGCTGCAATGCATAGTAAAATAAAGATATATCCCACTCATCATCCCCATGTGTTCTAGCTAGCAGGCCAAGTCACAGGAACAACGAGTCCCAGCACCGAAAGCGAGAACCCAGGAAAAGACTGTAGAGAACACAAGGACAGATAAATTACGTTACTCTACTATACCGGCACTACGAGCGAGCTGTAGTCTCTGGTACTACACTCGCTCCTGGCTCTGTATGCAAATCAAGGCTAAGTCCTCGCCCCTCTACAGACAACTCCTGGGCATGGTCGGGCTCTTACACATGGCACCAGTCTAGTCACAAATTGGATGATGAGCGGGGCATATAACTCATGAACATGTAGAACGTTCACCAACTATCCTCATCAAGAAGATCGCTGTTCACATTAACCCCTTAAATCTAATACATGTAAATATATGCTTGTCCTAAGAGTAATACGAGAGGTGAGTGCTGAAACTCCTTTAGGACCTCAAGGGAAGGTTATGCATTTAAATAGAGAGAAGAATTAAATGAGAGTAATGTCGTCAGAGAGAAAGAGTGCAAACGTGAGAAGTTGGGAGAGAGGGCAAGGGATGTTAGAATCTCAAAGGTTCTAGGCAACCTGGTCATAGAGCACGCAGCGAGCCTCCAGGCAATGTGCAGTACGACAACATGGGCAGCCCAGGCAGCATAGGCAGGCGGCAATGGACTACCAACCCTGTCGCGCCTAGCTATAAGCGCAAGGCTGCCAACCAGTCCATACGTCTGGCAACCACCCCCCTGGCAGCGTGGCGTGTTGCTACCCTCTCGCTCTGAAGTCTAACTCACTCTCTCTCTCTGAACTCCCATTGTCTTATCTATCAACTTCTCTATTGATACTACATATTAAATGGAAGGTCTCGACATGGCTTAAAACAAAACCCACCACTGGTTAGCACATGACGAGACCTTTGCAGAGATACAAAGAACATAGTTATAAGTTGTCACACTCAATATACATAGCTGCTGACGGTAGCCAGCACGGTACAGTGGTACGGGCGGTACAGTGGAGTACCAAGGAGTACAATCAGGTTGCGTTGCCACGCACTGGGTGCGTCACAGCCCCCCCAAGATTTTAGATAATCGACCTTAGAAGCATTATCAAAATCTGACAGGCAACCAACCGACCTGCTACCCTTAGCTGCCACTAATTGCAAAAGGTGCACAACAACTGAAGTGTGAATTATACATAAAACACAATATCGCATGCATCATGCTACAACAATAAAGACTTACAAAACTAAAAAAAAAATTCTCGTTTATTTTATTGTTTTATAATCTTTTTGGACGGCGTTATGATAGCCTAATTTTACTCCTGCTCAACCCACACACCGTGCACGACTATCCTGGATCATCAACCCTTGATAGACAATCTGCTATCACGTTCTCACTCCCGGCAATATGCTGAATGTTGAGATTATACTCTTGGAGCATTAGGGACCACCTGGTCAACCGCATATTCCGATTGTGAAACTGATTTAGGAATTTCAAGGGATGATGGTCCGTATAAATCGTCACTACCGGGCCGTAGGCTGGAACATAAACTTCGAAATGTTTGAGCGACAAAACGATAGCAAGAAGCTCCTTCTCTATAGTCGAGTAATTCCTTTGTGCCGAATTAAACTTGCGAGAAAAGAAGCTCACTGGGTGTTCCAAGCCCTCGGAATCAGTCTGCAGTAACACTGCCCCGGCACCCACACCGCTGGCATCAGTCGCCAGCTGAAAACTCCTGGAGAAGTCTGGGGCTCTCAAAATCGGATGTGTACACAGCAGGTGCTTGACTAGGTCGAAAGCCCTCTGACACTCCGCAGCCCAACAGAACTTCACTGACTTCGACAGTAGATCAGTTAACGGTGCTAAGACAGTAGAGTATCCCCGGATGAAGCGCCTATAATAGCCTATCATACCTAGGAACCGCATGACCTGGCGCTTAGTGGTGGGCCTGGGAAACATATTGATAGCCTGTATCTTGCTCAGGGGGGGGCACACCCGGCCTAACCCGACCACGAAGCCAAGATACTGCACAGTAGCCTTTACAAACTCGCACTTCCTCAGGTTCACCACCAGCCCAGCATCGTGCAACTTCCCAAACAGGGTCTCTAAGTGCCTTAGGTGATTTTCAAAATCGTCATCATACACTATCACGTCATCAAGGTAGACCGTGCAGTTAGGGATTTCGTCACAAATATCGTTCATCAGGTTCTGAAACGTGGCAGGTGCGTTCTTAAGCCCATAAGGCATTACGTTACATTGGTAGGTCTTGCCATCTACCACAAAACCACAAACTTGCTTAGCTCGGTCCGACAGGGGTACTTGCCAGTAGCCTTTTACAAGATCAATTTTAGTAAGGTACTTTGCATTCCCTATCTTGTCCACGCTGTCGTCAACTCGAGGCAAAGGGTAAGGGTTGGTAGTGGTCAAGCCATTTAGCCTACGAAAATCTATGCAGAACCGCACCTTGCCGTCAGGTTTTGGCTACAACGTGACGGGTGATGTCCACTTCACATAACCTTCAGTGATCATCCCTCTCTCAACCATGTACTTTAACTCCTCCCGTAAAGCTGGCAACTTTACCGGGGGCACACGGTAGGGCACTGACTTGAAGGGCACATTATCACCGACGTCCACGTCGTGCGTTACCTGAGTAGTGAGACCTGGGTGTTCGGCGAAAACAGAGGGGTATGACCTGAACAGGCCTAGGACAGCAGCACCCTGGTGCTCAGGCAGGTGACTTACAGCTTGCCTAGCCTCTTGTTCAGTATTCCCCGCCCACTGTTCCGCGGAAATGACACAGTCCCAGCTATCCTCCTCAGCAGCATGACTGTCCCCACCTCCTTCTCCACCCTGGCCGCTGCAGGCCAGCACAGGGACAGTGAGAGGCTCTGAGGGGCGTCTCACATACTCTTTCATGAGGTTAACATGACATAACTGATGTTTTTTCCTACGGTCAGGTGTTGCAACGAGATAATCAAGGTCGGACAGTTTCTTAGCCACCACATACGGCCCAATAAACTTGGCAGAAAGGGGGTGTCCAGGCAAAGGTAAAAGCAACATTACCTCCTGACCCACCGAAAACTCCCGAAGCTTCACCTTGGCGTCATACTGGTGCTTCATGACCGCCTGTGCATTAACCAAGTTATTACCTGCCGCTGCCATGCAACCTATAAGTCTCTCCCGGCTCTCAAGGATATATTTAAGTACAGACCCCGGCTTCTCTTCGCCCTCCCAGATCTCTTTCACCATACTTAAAGGTCCTCTCACATTATGGCCAAAGACTAGTTGATTTGGACTGAACCCCAGGCTCTCTCCTGGGACTTCACGTGCAGCGAACAGAACATACGGCAGACCCAAATCCCAATCAGTGTCATGTTCTGCACAGTAACAGCGTAGCATACTCTTCAGGGTCGAGTGCCACCGCTCCAAGACTCCCTGACTCTCGGGATGGTAGGCTGACGACACTACAGAACATATACCATGCAACTGAAGGGTTTGCTTGAACAATTCGGATGTAAAATTGCTCCCCTGGTCTGACTACACCTCACGTGGAAATCCATAACGGGAACAGAACAATAATAAGTTTTTAACAACTGCCTTTGCCGAGCCGTTTCTCATGGGGTATGCGTCCGGGTATCTCGTAGCCACATCCATGATTGTCAACAGGAATTTATTGCCACTACTAGTAGGCGGGAAAGGGCCAACCAAATCTACTACAACTTTGCTGAACGGAGGCCCGGTGACAGGTATGGGAAACAAAGGTGCCTTCGGGATGGTCTGGTTAGGCTTCCCCGTTGTCTGGCAGGTCGCACACCCAGCCACCCATGCACAGACATCAGCCCTGACCCCAGGCCACCAGAAAAACCTGCCCAATGCCGCCAATGTTTTTGTTACCCCCAAATGACCCGCCACCGGCACATCATGCGCCAGACACAATAAGGACTCTCTATACTTATTTGGAACAACCACCTGGTCTACTACCCTCGCACCGCCCTCCCACTTCGATTTGGGGTCTAGAAATCTGCGGTACAATATCCTGTTGAGCCTAAAGAAATCTCCCGGCTTCGCATCCCCATCTTCCTCCAACTCTATGGCACCATTGCTATAACGAGCTAGGCTAGCGTCTTGCAGCTGCTGCTCACTAATGTCCCTGGGCGTCAATGCATCAAGATGGTTTTGTAATAAGACATTACCCCGGCTAGTAGGCTCTACTGCCTTAGTGGCTCTCGCTACAGCTCTTGCCTCACGCGAAGTCTTACCCAACTCTGCCTTGTTACACCCCATATCTGGGCCAGAGTCAACTCCCGTGTTTATTATAGGTCCAAGTACCGAATCACCGAGAAGTGCAGCAGAATCAATGTCCCTTTTCCTGCCCTTAGCAACCTTCTCCTGATCCTTCCTCCACTGTCCCCGAGGTTGAGTGCTAGGCTGTGCAGGAGCCGCAGAGCGAGATCGGGTTACCACACAGGCCATCTCATCCTGTTGGCACCTCCCAACCCATTCCCGATTCTCACCATCCACGTCGGCCGCCCTCTCGGCAACGACTAAGGGTGGAGTCCCGGAAGTGGGCACCGCAAAGTCGTTGCCGAGAAGAAGGTCGACGCCCTCAACTGGCAAACACTCAACGATCCCTACATCCAGCTCCCTGCACACCTCTCCCACTCTCAACTCCAACCTCACAAGTGGGTATGACCTCGTAGCATTTATACCCTGCACCACAACAACTCTGGCCGCATTTATCGGTTTCCCTGTGAAGTTCCTCAACAAAGTTTGCGAAGCCACCGTATCCCTCAGCAAGTCAACCCTCCGTAGTTCACTCCCCCAGCTCACAAACCCGTGCCCCCGATGGCTACAGAAAGTGTCCCGGACAGGTGTCGAGCCTTCCGTACGCTTCTTTACCGCGTGTGCCTCAGCTGCTGACAACCTACCCCGGGCAGTTGCTGCAGCCTTCAGAGACACACCGATACTGTGAACCAATGACACCGGCTTAGCGGGAGTGTTACTAGGGCACTCACGTGAATAATGGCCTAGCTTCTGACATTTGTAACATTTCACATCCCCAATGGGCTTCTTCCCTTGTGCGGGCGAAGAAGGGGCCTGACCTTTAGTAAACGGGAGAGGCTTGTGTTTGTAGGTGTTATTAGGTGCAATGCTTTTAGTGTGGTTATGTGTGTCATAGGATTTGTTATTATCGAAAACTCTGGTGGGTGGGGTATAGCGCCCCTTCTGCCCTGACTCAGCCCTCTGAGCGGCACCGCAACCACGAATCAATGATAATCTGAGGTCTGCCATCTTGGCAGCCTCCTCTACTGTCTTGGGACATTTTTCCTTAATGTTCAGCGTTAGATCGGTTCCAGTACATTTGTAAAACTGTTCCAGATAGAAAAGTTGCTTAATTTCCTCAGCCGACTCTGCGTGCTCGGACCGAAACCAGTTATTACATGCATCTGTTAAGTCCCGTGCGTGCTCCATAAAACTGACGTCGCTCTTCTTATTCACGCCACGGAACTTCAATCTATAAGTTTCGGGTTGCAGTTCGTTGGCCCGGAGCACAGCCTCCTTCACCAGTCCATACACGACACTCTCGTCCAGTGACAGTGCATCGTAGGCTTTCAACCCCTTACCCACTAGACGTGATGAAACTAATGCTGCCCATTTAACCTCCGGCCAGTCATACTCACGACACTTCTTTTCGAAACGAGCAAAAAACTCAGTCACTGCTGTCTCATCAAATGCGGGTACTAACTTAATTAAATGCGAAAGTGAGTCTGTAACCCGGTGCCCACCACCGAGATGACGCCCCGTGGTCTCTACTCTAGACTTCTCGACATCCATTTCAGCCTGGTACCTGGTTGCATCCTGATTGGCTTGGATTCTAGCAACCTCTATGCGTTCTATACTAGCCTGTTGTATCTGAGTCTCCTGCAGCTTAATCCGTTCTATACTAGCCTGTTGTATCTGAGTCTCCTGCAGCTTAAACTTAGCTAGTTCTAGCTGAAATAACATCTCAGGAGACAGGCCTGGGGGGGGAGAGCACAAAATGGGGGATCCACACCGAGACGTGTTTACGGGTAAGCCAGCTTGCCATTGAGAACCCTCCTGCTGCATCGTGCTAAGACTCGCTGGCTGAGGGCCCAGCTCAGGGGTAGAGTGGAATGGAGGCTTGGAGGGAACCCCCCAAGACCCCACTCCACCCACCGCCCCATCGCCATCACCCAACAAACATGCCACCAAATTCTTCTTGGGCCAACTGTCAGGACAGTCCCGCCCCAAAACCGTGGCTAAACAGCGAAGACCGTAACATTCAATAGCCTGCAGGCGCTGTTCGGTCAAAGGTGTCTGCAAAAATGCCCGGGCATCCCTCTCTCCACTTATAACACTCCCCTCCTTAAATATCTGTTGTACTTGCTGGTCACTAGGCTGTACCGTGTTATCCTCCCCCGTAAATGATGAGTCATTAGACATAGTGCTGGTTATACAATTGCTGTTCATAAAAAAAAAAAAAAGTGCTTATTACTAATTGCAGTCTCGACTCACAAAATGTTAAAGATGCTTGAATGACTCTACTCTAGACACCCCTAACGAAACAATCTGCAAGTCCACCAATACAATAATGACACAATAAAAATTCCTCCAATATGCAAGAAAATTCTAGCCAGCTCTACTAGGTAGCATAGAATAGTTCTCCAAAAAACATGTGATAGGATACTACTGAATCTTGTGCAAGGTCGCCATTTTGTTACGGCTGGATCGGCAATACATATTCGGGATTCTTGATCGTAGGACAGAAATGGCTTATGTGACAACGACACGCTCGATTCCAGTCCCAAATACTATATGCTCCAGACAACAAAAGCACCAACGCCCTACAG
>JBAKBP010039298.1:0-15126 GCA_037953745.1 Lithodes maja
AGAAGTGTTACGACTGGGGTTCAAATATATCAGGGCTCTTATTTATTGGACTAGTAATGGCACAAATGCTACAACGGGAAGCGCTAGATCCAACCTCTGATGTATATTCCCAGTGAACAAAGAACACAAATACTCTACAGAGTTCTATATGCAATAATAGGCTATCAAACTCTCAATAAATGTTCGTCTACTCTAGGCTTAATGTTATGTGAAAACAGCCTATTACTACCTATAACCGAAGGTGCTTGGTCATGGTATGCAAAGTAAGGTGGTAAGAGAAGTTACAGCTTACGTTACTTTAATCAATAAATGTCAGGCACTCCTGCATGAAAGAAAGTGCACTAAAGTCCTTCAACACTAACAAGGAATCTTCTTTAAATGTTAGATGCTATAAAGATGCTCGTATCGGAAATGGAACCCAAAAAGGCAGGCAGCGGAACAATGCTCGTGCAGGCTATGCACACAAAAAGGCAGAATATATAATGCCGTCGGAGCCAAGAATATCCTAAACACTACAACAATAATAATCGCCACGACACTGCAGTATTCCTATCAACAAAAAGAGCCTAAGTCGTTTGTGTCTCCATACATCAAACTAGGCTGCGGAATGCTTGTGTAATGATAAATGGGTATGCATAAAAAGAGTACTTGGTTTAATATACTTAATGTCTACTATGATTGATAAAGTCTAGCTAGAGTCAATGATACGAGATAATGGTGCGCATGGCATGCCGCATAACCTAGTGCAATTCTCAAGTCTGTGCGTCAAATATTACATTATAGGGAAGGGTAGCTCTCTTGAGAAACCTTAATACCGAAGTATTAAGCGTTCTCCTGGCGTACCTCAAAGACAAACAATCGAGACTAGAACAGTGCAGAATTGTATAGGCAAAAAGCCCTCATTCGTGCATGCTCTATTCTCAATGGCACACAGACTAGAATTTACCCAATCAACTCCAGTTCTCAGGTATGTCGTGCAGCTTTTAACTAAAGCCAGCACTCATCGGAAACAATACCTTATAATATGAGACCCCTAGTCTAGCATTATCTAATCCAGCAGAACACTAATTATTATAGGAAGCGGTACTAAACAATATGGATGCTAACCAATGCTTCGTGATCAACTTATCTTAACAACTAAACATACATAGGTTATATCAGACCTTAACGCACAATACAACTGGCCAGCATTAAGCTGATTTTGCAGAGTTAACCAGAGGGGGTATAATATTAATAAAAGGTGGTGAAAGATATGGAAAATGAGAGAGATAGGCAGAGGAAAAGATTCTCAGGGGCAGAGCAGGGGACAGGTAGCAAGGGATGAGATAGATGCGTTCTAGAAACCAGATCTGAGGGAGAGAGTGGCGAGGAACCAGTATATATACTCGCACTAGTTCGAGCCGCATGGGAAAAAAGCGGTGACAAGTCCTCTAACCACTACCAAAGTAGCTAGCAAAACATTACGTCACCAAGCATGGTAAAGAACTCCCTCAACCAACCCCCACGAGGCAGCCAGCCGTGACGTCATCGAGCGGGACAAAAACACTGCGCGCCCCCCTCTCACTCTGTTCTACTCTCTCTCTCTCTCCCAGATCCCATCATTACTAGTTAATGATAAAACATAAACTTTACAATTAAATATAGAAAGCCTTGACATGGGTGAAAACAAAGAGCCTTTCTGGACTGCCCATGACACAAGCTTTCATATGAAATAAAGCACACTCTAATACATAAACTGTAGCCCCATCCACTGCCCTGGCGATCCTAGCGAGTCACTGTAGGACAAGCCATGCGGTTCTAACGGAGTGGTTAACGTCACACCCCCCCCAAGATTTGTCTAGGCCCAAGGCTCACAAAAATCTGATGGTTAGAACCCATGCTATATCTCTACTTCCCATCATCCAGCGGCAGTAAAATATCTGGCACAGTTCCTCAACATTTTTTTTTACAAAATTATAACCCTCTCTAACACAATAGGTTAAATTATATGTAGTTATGCTCCTCGAGAGCGAGCTTCTCTAGCCCAGCATTCTGAGAGGAGTGCAACTCAGAATTACTGCTATAACATACTGAAAAAATTCAACTATCAAAGAAAGAGTTTTTTTATTTGATTTTCATGTTTTTAATTTGTTTATTTCGGCTGCACTATAGGGGCAAGCCTAGTTTTTTCTTCTATACCAAACGCTCAACTCCTGCTTTACGACCCAATACGCTGGCCTACAACCGCGAGCCAACAAGCACCAAGCGCAAAATACTATTCAAACTAAAGCAGGAGGCTACCCGTGTGTCAATCTACCCAGGATCATATACCCTTGAACGACCATCTGCAACCACGTTGTCACAACCGGCAATATGGCGTATGTCCAGGTTATATACCAATAACCTTAGTGACCACCTGGTCAGCCTCATATTCCGATTGTGAAACTGGTCCAAGAACTTGAGAGGGTGATGATCTGGGTAAACTACAACAACCGTACCATAGGCTGGAACATAGACCTCGAAATGCCTCAGAGCAAGTACAATTGCCAGCAGCTCCTCCTCGACAACAGAGCAGCTCCCCTGGGCCAAATTGTACTTCTCCGAGCAGAAACTAACAGGATGCTCCAGCCCATCATCGTCCTTTTCCACAAGGACGGCACCAACCCCCACACCACTAGCCTCCGTTGCTAGTTGGAAAGGTAGGCTAAAGTCAGGGGCCCTGAGGATCGGGTGAGTGCACAACAGGTGTTTTACTCCTCTAAACACCTTCTCACACTCAGGCGCCCATTTGAACTTTTTATCCTTCCAGTTATCCTCCACCTGAGCTTGACTGTCCCGTTCTCCTTCTACACCTTGACTGCTAAACATCATCACAGGCACAGTGAGAGGCTCAGGGGGGTGCCTCCCATACTCCTTCATGGGATTAACATGACATAACTGATTGCGCTTCCGTCTGTCTGGAGTGGCTACCAAGTAATCCAGGTCTGATAGCTCTTCCACCACCCTATAAGGACCAGCGTACTTCACGGATAAGGGGTGACTGACAAGGGGCAGTAGAATCAACACCTCCTGACCCACGTGAAACTCCCTGAGTTCAACCTTGAGGTCGTACCTGTCCTTCCTGAGGGCCTGAGAGCTAGTCAAATTACGGCCAGCCAACTCCAGACTGCGCAACATCCGTTCTCGACTGTTGAGGACACACTTCAGCATAGAACAAGGTTTTTCTGCGCCCTCCCATACTTCTTCAACCATATGGAGAGGCCCTCTGACACGGTGTCCAAAGACGAGCTCATTAGGGCTGAATCCCAAACTCTCCCCAGGTACCTCCCACACAGCAAACAAAACACATGGCAGGCCAAGATCCCAATCCCTCCCACTCTCAAAGCAACAACAACGAAGCACAGATTTCAAGGCTGAGTGCCATCGCTCAACACACCCTGGCTCTCCGGATGATACGCAGATGACACAACCCCAACAATCCCATGCTGCGGCATTGCTTGAACAAAGAGGCTAGAAGTGAAGTTGGGTCCCTGGACTGACTGAATCCCCTGCGGGTAACCATACCGGGAAAAACACACTAGCAAGCTTCGGACCACCGTCTTCGCCGACCAATTTCTCATAGGGTACGCATCAGGGTACCTTGTTGCCACATCTCCCGACTGTGCATCACTGTCCTCCTTCAACTCTTTCGTCTTTTTAAGCCCATCCTCTGCCTTTTCCACAACAGTTACTGGGTCTTCTTCAGACTCGATATTTGGTCCTAATACTGAGTCCCCGAGAAGGGCCGTTGATACTAAACTCTCAACCGCATCAACTTCCAACCCCTTCTCGGTACCCTTCCTCCGCTGATCTAAAGATTGTTGACCAGAATGTGACTCCCTGGATGCAGGATCTCCGGTGACAACACACGCCATAGGCTGCCCCGGACACTTCTCAACCCACTCCTGCTCCTCCCTACTCACGTCGGCCGGCTTCTCGACAACGACTAAGGGTGGAGCTTCAGAAGTAGGCCCCGCAAAGTCGTTGCCAAGAAGGAGGTCGACGCCCCCAACAGGTAACTTCTCCACAATTCCTACATCCAGGTCCCGAGTCACACCATCAACTTCCACCTTCATTCTTACAAGCGGGTATGACCTTGTCGCATTAACTCCCTGAACCACAACCACCCGCGCCGTATTGACAGGTTTACCAGTGAAATTTCTCAACAGTGTTTGCGATGCCCCAGTGTCACGCAAAATTCTCACCTCATGTCTTCTACCCCCCCACTCCACACAACCGAGTCCCCTGTGGTCACTAAAGGCATCACGGACAGGGAATAAGCCTTCCAGATCCTTCTGCACTGGCAGTGTATTTACCTCGGAAGAAATGCCTCTAACAAACTCCGATGTCCTCTTGAACACTCCAATGCCGTGAGCAAAAGACACGGCTGCCGGAGGAGGTCGACTAGGGCACTCATTTGCCTTATGACCCTCCTGGTGGCACCTAAAACACATAAATTTCGGTTTCGGCTTACACTGTGATGTATAAGGCCCCTGACTTTTCACATACGGTGTGGTGGTAGGTTTGGCTTCAGTTTTAGTTTCATTGCTCTTTGGTTTAAATGTGTCATTGCTACGGGGAGGGGGAGGATAACGGTCCCTAGCACTTGCATCGTACTTCTGTGAGGACCCGCAACCCCGAATCAACGACAGCCGTAGATCAGCCATTTCTGCTGCTTCTACTAGAGTTCTTGGGTTTTTCTCCTTTAAGTTCAAAGTTAGATCACCGCCCGTGCTCTTAAAGAACTGCTCCAACATCATTAACTGCTTAATTTCATCAAACGTTGTTACCTTCTCAGATCGGAGCCAGTTCCCCATAGCATCGGACAAGTCCCGGGCGTGTTCCAAAAAGGTGCTATCTCTTCCCTTAGTTACACCCCGGAACTTCAAACGGTACGTTTCTGGTTGCAGTTCGTAAGCCCTCAGGACAGCCTCCTTGAGATCCTCGTACACAATACATAACTCCAAAGGTAGCGCATCGTAGGCTTTAAGACCCTTGCCTATTAATCTAGAGGATACAAGTGCTGCCCATTTATTCTCTGGCCACTGGTGTTCCTGGCACTTCTTCTCAAAGCGTGTGAAAAATTCTGTTACACTACTCTGATCAAACACCGGAACCAGTTTCAATAAGTGCGAGAGAGACTGCTCATGAACACGGTTACCAGCCCCAAGTCGCTGTCCCGTTGCCTCTACTCGCGACTTCTCTACGTCCATGTCGGCACAGTACCTAGTCGACTCAGCTTGGATTTTTGCTAGCTCTATGTGCTCATGACTGATAGTTTTTCTCTCTTCTATCTTGGCTAATTCTATTTGCTGCTGGATCTGAAGCTCAGATACCCTGATAGCCTTTCTCTCTTCGATCTTAGCTAATTCAAGCTGAAGCAATAATTCTGGAGTTAACCCTTGAGGAGGTGAAGGTGCTACAATGTTTGAAATTACCGGTGGTCCCCCCAGGGGCAACCCACCCTGCCAATCACCACCCAACTGTGGAAGCGTACCCGGGGTCGGCAAACTACTGGGATGGCTGGGAGTCGAGTGTAGGGGAAGCATGGCCGAAGGGCTCTGAGCACTCAACCCATCTCGCTCACCAGTCACCCTGCCCAGTACACGCGTTATCAAGCTATCCCTGGTCATGCCGCTAGTACCCGCATGACCGATAGCTGTGGCCAGGCATTGAAGACCGTACCGCTCCATACCCTCCAACCGCTCAGCAGTAACAGGCCATTGCAAAAATATCCTAGCATCCTCCTCACAGTTCACCTGATTAACCCAATCATCATACTGCTGTTCCTCAGTTTCGATATTACGTACTGTGTCTCCATTCTCCTCTGATCCGGTATAAGACATGATTCTCACAAAAATTTCCCACCTCAATATTCAGAAAAGAAGTACCCCAAACTCTTATACCTCAATATACACACAAAAATTCTCGGAAATACTCAAGGGCTATACTATGTTGCAAAAAAAAAAAATTATTCTTGCTGATCCCCGCAAAATATTCTCCAAAACAACAAATGTTCCCTGCTAATAAATGTAGGTTCACCAAATCCTAGGTAAGGTCGCCATTTGTTACGACTGGGGTTCAAATATATCAGGGCTCTTATTCATTGGACTAGTAATGGCATAAATGCTACAACGGAAAGCGCTAGATCCAACCTCTGATGTATATTCCCAGTGAACAAAGAACACAAATACTCTACAGAGTTCTATATGCAATAATTGGCTATCAAACTCTCAATAAATGTGCGTCTACTCTAGGCTTAATGTTATGTGAAAACAGCCTATTACTACCTATAACCGAAGGTGCTTGGTCATGGTATGCAAAGTAAGGTGGTAAGAGAAGTTACAGCTTACGTTACTTTAATCAATAAATGTCAGGCACTCCTGCATGAAAGAAAGTGCACTAAAGTCCTTCAACACTAACAAGGAATCTTCTTTAACCCTTAAAAAGCGGCACACCACATAAGTCGAGTTGAAAAAACTGGCAAAAAACGGGTGAAAAAAGGGTGGAAATCGAGTGAAATTGGGTGGGATAGTAATGATCCATACGTCCGACATCTGTGGCCTCCCGGCCCACACTAACTCCAGTTCCCCCACCGCGCGAGAGGATCACAGTGTAACCAATAGTTCGCTAAAAGTGAGCAATGTAGCAAAATCAGCTAAACTTCCATCTTCGAGGTAACACTGTCAGTGCTCCACGAGTGCTATGTAGCTGTATGTTGGGTCATTGTGTAGCGATTTCCACCTAGTTTTCGGCGCAATACAGTTCCTTTCATACTGATGGTTGATATAGCAGTCAGAATGGCCTGAAAAGGCCCAAAACGGCCACAGAGGGCCCGCTAGACGAGGGTTAAATGTTAGATGCTATAAAGATGCTCGTATCGGAAATGGAACCCAAAAAGGCAGGCAGCGGAACAATGCTCGTGCAGGCTATGCACACAAAAAGGCAGAATATATAATGCCGTCGGAGCCAAGAATATCCTAAACACTACAACAATAATAATCGCCACGACACTGCAGTATTCCTATCAACAAAAAGAGCCTAAGTCGTTTGTGTCTCCATACATCAAACTAGGCTGCGGAATGCTTGTGTAATGATAAATGGGAATGCATAAAAAGAGTACTTGGTTTAATATACTTAATGTCTACTATGATTGATAAAGTCTAGCTAGAGTCAATGATACGAGATACTGGTGCGCATGGCATGTCGCATAGCCTAGTGCAATTCTCAAGTCTGTGCGTCAAATATTACGTTATAGGGAAGGGTAGCTCTCTTGAGAAACCTTAATACCGAAGTATTAACACCTTATTGGCGGGCTAGGCGGTATTTTACACCGAGCCGCCCAGCGGGCACAATCCCGAAATATTCGCTCACTTTCACTCGCCCTAGCGCCGTAACTATGGCTCCAATCGGAACGAAACGATCATTTTTGGAACGAGCCACTCTCCGTCTCCCCATAGAAGTCTATTCTGAATGAAGTGAGCGAGTGTGGAAGGTGGGAGGAGGTGAGGAAGAGAGGCTACTTTTTGGTCTATTTCCCAGGCGCGTTCGGATGCATTCGCTTTGTCCTGACTTCGGCCTCACGCGCGTCTATTATTCATTCGGTAAGCCCTCTTATTTTCTCTTGTTTCTCCTTATTTCTGTATTCTCTGTATTCTCGCTCTCTCTCTCTCTCTCTCTCTCTCTCTCTCTCTCTTTCTGTCTCTCTCACTCCTCTTGTCTGTCTGTCTGACTCTCTCTCTCTCTCTCTCTCTGGCTAGCTCGCTTTCTCTCTCTCTCCTCCCTTCTCCTTCGTACGCGCTGTCTCCCTTCCTCCCTTTCTCTCTTCTCTATATTTCTCCCTTTCGTATATGTAATTCTCATTATTCTTTTCTCTAATCCCTCTTTCTTTATTTGCTTGTAATATTTCTGTATTATTATATCTTTTTCACTCTTTTCAGTTCAGTTTCTGTATTCTCTTTCATTTATCACTAATAAATTTCATTCCTTACAAGCTACCGTACAAATACGGTATATATATTGTGACGCACCCAGTGCGTGGCAACGCAACCTGATTGTACTCCTTGGTACTCCACTGTACCGCCCGTACCACTGTACCGTGCTGGCTACCGTCAGCAGCTATGTATATTGAGTGTGACAACTTATAACTATGTTCTTTGTATCTCTGCAAAGGTCTCGTCATGTGCTAACCAGTGGTGGGTTTTGTTTTAAGCCATGTCGAGACCTTCCATTTAATATGTAGTATCAATAGAGAAGTTGATAGATAAGACAATGGGAGTTCAGAGAGAGAGAGTGAGTTAGGCTTCAGAGCGAGAGGGTAGCAACGCGCCACGCTGCCGGGGGGGTGGTTGCCAGACGTATTGACTGGTTGGCAGCCTTGCGCTTATAGCTGGGCGCGACAGGGTTGGTAGTCCATTGCCGCCTGCCTATGCTGCCTGGGCTGCCCATGTTGTCGTACAGCACATTGCCTGGAGGCTCGCTGTGTGTTCCATGATCAGGTTGCCTAGAACCTTTGAGATTCTAACATCCCTTGCCCTCTCTCCCAACTTCTCACGGTTGCACTCTTTCTCTCTGACGACATTACTCTCATTTCATTCTTCTCTCTATTTAAATGCATAACCTTCCCTTGAGGTCCTAAAGGAGTTTCAGCACTCACCTCTCGTATTACTCTTAGGACAAGCATATATTTACATGTATTAGATTTAAGGGGTTAATGTGAACAGCGATCTTCTTGATGAGGATAGTTGGTGAACGTTCTACATGTTCACGAGTTATATGCCCCGCTCATCATCCAATTTGTGACTAGACTGGTGCCATGTGTAAGAGCCCGACCATGCCCAGGAGTTGTCTGTAGAGGGGCGAGGACTTAGCCTTGATTTGCATACCGAGCCAGGAGCGAGTGTAGTACCAGAGACTACAGCTCGCTCGTAGTGCCGGTATAGTAGAGTAACGTAATTTATCTGTCCTTGTGTTCTCTACAGTCTTTTCCTGGGTTCTCGCTTTCGGTGCTGGGACTCGTTGTTCCTGTGACTTGGCCTGCTAGCTAGAACACATGGGGATGATGAGTGGGATATATCTTTATTTTACTATGCATTGCAGCTCTCTTTAAGTTTATGTATGTAACACTTTACAATACACATTACTCACACACAAGACAACACTATTAATACTTTCATGTATCAATTAACTGCACTGTCGTTTTGCTGCTGTGTCCGGAGTTCTATTGCGTAGGGCGCATACGGACTCAGAGGGGAGACAGAGTGAGAGAAGCGAAGTAGCCTATGCGGTAGTAGGCTACCGGCGCAGTACTGTTGCCTGCAACCTTTTAGTTATTCCAAGTATAGATTCATTATTATAATAAGTGACTACTATTTATGTTCCTTCCATGTGTATTATTAGGTATCTACTGGATCATGAACATCTTGTATGCTACATGCTAGTGCATGTTAGTAGGGGACAGTTATTCTAGTGCACGCGCTTTCAAGTAGGCGTGTACATTTGTCATTTAGCATTTCACTGTCATACCTTTAGCCTGCTTCTATTCTACATTATTAGAGGCTTAATATTAACGTAGTTTCTTGAGTATTGCATTTCTTTAGTAATAACATAACCTATAAATGTCTGAGGGAGTTTAGCCTCATAGCCTACCCCTGTTGTACACTTTCGCCGAGTTAAGGTACCTCGTTACCATAGACGATAACTCTGTAGGGCGTTGGTGCTTTTGTTGTCTGGAGCATATAGTATTTGGGACTGGAATCGAGCGTGTCGTTGTCACATAAGCCATTTCTGTCCTACGATCAAGAATCCCGAATATGTATTGCCGATCCAGCCGTAACAAAATGGCGACCTTGCACAAGATTCAGTAGTATCCTATCACATGTTTTTTGGAGAACTATTCTATGCTACCTAGTAGAGCTGGCTAGAATTTTCTTGCATATTGGAGGAATTTTTATTGTGTCATTATTGTATTGGTGGACTTGCAGATTGTTTCGTTGGGGGTGTCTAGAGTAGAGTCATTCAAGCATCTTTAACATTTTGTGAGTCAAGACTGCAATTAGTAATAAGCACTTCTTTTTTTTTATGAACAGCAATTGTATAACCAGCACTATGTCTAATGACTCATCATTTACGGGGGAGGATAACACGGTACAGCCTAGTAACCAGCAAGTACAACAGATGTTTAGGGAGGGGAGTGTTATAAGTGGAGAGAGGGATGCCCGGGCATTTTTGCAGACACCTTTGACCGAACAGCGCCTGCAGGCTATTGATTGTTACGGTCTTCGCTGTTTAGCCACGGTTTTGGGGCGGGACTGTCCTGACAGTTGGCCCAAGAAGAATTTGGTGGCATGTTTGTTGGGTGATGGCGATGGGGCGGTGGGTGGAGTGGGGTCTTGGGGGGTTCCCTCCAAGCCTCCATTCCACTCTACCCCTGAGCTGGGCCCTCAGCCAGCGAGTCTTAGCACGATGCAGCAGGAGGGTTCTCAAGGGCAAGCTGGCTTACCCGTAAACACGTCTCGGTGTGGATCCCCCATTTTGTGCTCTCCCCCCCCAGGCCTGTCTCCTGAGATGTTATTTCAGCTAGAACTAGCTAAGTTTAAGCTGCAGGAGACTCAGATACAACAGGCTAGTATAGAACGGATTAAGCTGCAGGAGACTCAGATACAACAGGCTAGTATAGAACGCATAGAGGTTGCTAGAATCCAAGCCAATCAGGATGCAACCAGGTACCAGGCTGAAATGGATGTCGAGAAGTCTAGAGTAGAGACCACGGGGCGTCATCTCGGTGGTGGGCACCGGGTTACAGACTCACTTTCGCATTTAATTAAGTTAGTACCCGCATTTGATGAGACAGCAGTGACTGAGTTTTTTGCTCGTTTCGAAAAGAAGTGTCGTGAGTATGACTGGCCGGAGGTTAAATGGGCAGCATTAGTTTCATCACGTCTAGTGGGTAAGGGGTTGAAAGCCTACGATGCACTGTCACTGGACGAGAGTGTCGTGTATGGACTGGTGAAGGAGGCTGTGCTCCGGGCCTACGAACTGCAACCCGAAACTTATAGATTGAAGTTCCGTGGCGTGAATAAGAAGAGCGACGTCAGTTTTATGGAGCACGCACGGGACTTAACAGATGCAGGTAATAACTGGTTTCGGTCCGAGCACGCAGAGTCGGCTGAGGAAATTAAGCAACTTTTCTATCTGGAACAGTTTTACAAATGTACTGGAACCGATCTAACGCTGAACATTAAGGAAAAATGTCCCAAGACAGTAGAGGAGGCTGCCAAGATGGCAGACCTCAGATTATCATTGATTCGTGGTTGCGGTGCCGCTCAGAGGGCTGAGTCAGGGCAGAAGGGGCGCTATACCCCACCCACCAGAGTTTTCGATAATAACAAATCCTATGACACACATAACCACACTAAATGCATTGCACCTAATAACACCTACAAACACAAGCCTCTCCCGTTTACTAAAGGTCAGGCCCCTTCTTCGCCCGCACAAGGGAAGAAGCCCATTGGGGATGTGAAATGTTACAAATGTCAGAAGCTAGGCCATTATTCACGTGAGTGCCCTAGTAACACTCCCGCTAAGCCGGTGTCATTGGTTCACAGTATCGGTGTGTCTCTGAAGGCTGCAGCAACTGCCCGGGGTAGGTTGTCAGCAGCTGAGGCACACGCGGTAAAGAAGCGTACGGAAGGCTCGACACCTGTCCGGGACACTTTCTGTAGCCATCGGGGACACGGGTTTGTGAGCTGGGGGAGTGAACTACGGAGGGTTGACTTGCTGAGGGATACGGGGGCTTCGCAAACTTTGTTGAGGAACTTCACAGGGAAACCGATAAATGCGGCCAGAGTTGTTGTGGTGCAGGGTATAAATGCTACGAGGTCATACCCACTTGTGAGGTTGGAGTTGAGAGTGGGAGAGGTGTGCAGGGAGCTGGATGTAGGGATCGTTGAGTGTTTGCCAGTTGAGGGCGTCGACCTTCTTCTCGGCAACGACTTTGCGGTGCCCACTTCCGGGACTCCACCCTTAGTCGTTGCCGAGAGGGCGGCCGATGTGGATGGTGAGAATCGGGAATGGGTTGGGAGGTGCCAACAGGATGAGATGGCCTGTGTGGTAACCCGATCTCGCTCTGCGGCTCCTGCACAGCCTAGCACTCAACCTCGGGGACAGTGGAGGAAGGATCAGGAGAAGGTTGCTAAGGGCAGGAAAAGGGACATTGATTCTGCTGCACTTCTCGGTGATTCGGTACTTGGACCTATAATAAACACGGGAGTTGACTCTGGCCCAGATATGGTGTGTAACAAGGCAGAGTTGGGTAAGACTTCGCGTGAGGCAAGAGCTGTAGCGAGAGCCACTAAGGCAGTAGAGCCTACTAGCCGGGGTAATGTCTTATTACAAAACCATCTTGATGCATTGACGCCCAGGGACATTAGTGAGCAGCAGCTGCAAGACGCTAGCCTAGCTCGTTATAGCAATGGTGCCATAGAGTTGGAGGAAGATGGGGATGCGAAGCCGGGAGATTTCTTTAGGCTCAACAGGATATTGTACCGCAGATTTCTAGACCCCAAATCGAAGTGGGAGGGCGGTGCGAGGGTAGTAGACCAGGTGGTTGTTCCAAATAAGTATAGAGAGTCCTTATTGTGTCTGGCGCATGATGTGCCGGTGGCGGGTCATTTGGGGGTAACAAAAACATTGGCGGCATTGGGCAGGTTTTTCTGGTGGCCTGGGGTCAAGGCTGATGTCTGTGCATGGGTGGCTGGGTGTGCGACCTGCCAGACAACGGGGAAGCCTAACCAGACAATCCCGAAGGCACCTTTGTTTCCCATACCTGTCACCGGGCCTCCGTTCAGCAAAGTTGTAGTAGATTTGGTTGGCCCTTTCCCGCCTACTAGTAGTGGCAATAAATTCCTGTTGACAATCATGGATGTGGCTACGAGATACCCGGACGCATACCCCATGAGAAACGGCTCGGCAAAGGCAGTTGTTAAAAACTTATTATTGTTCTGTTCCCGTTATGGATTTCCACGTGAGGTGCAGTCAGACCAGGGGAGCAATTTTACATCCAAATTGTTCAAGCAAACCCTTCAGTTGCACGGTATATGTTCTGTAGTGTCGTCAGCCTACCATCCCGAGAGTCAGGGAGTCTTGGAGCGGTGGCACTCGACCCTGAAGAGTATGCTACGCTGTTACTGTGCAGAACATGACACTGATTGGGATTTGGGTCTGCCGTATGTTCTGTTCGCTGCACGTGAAGTCCCAGGAGAGAGCCTGGGGTTCAGTCCAAATCAACTAGTCTTTGGCCATAATGTGAGAGGACCTTTAAGTATGGTGAAAGAGATCTGGGAGGGCGAAGAGAAGCCGGGGTCTGTACTTAAATATATCCTTGAGAGCCGGGAGAGACTTATAGGTTGCATGGCAGCGGCAGGTAATAACTTGGTTAATGCACAGGCGGTCATGAAGCACCAGTATGACGCCAAGGTGAAGCTTCGGGAGTTTTCGGTGGGTCAGGAGGTAATGTTGCTTTTACCTTTGCCTGGACACCCCCTTTCTGCCAAGTTTATTGGGCCGTATGTGGTGGCTAAGAAACTGTCCGACCTTGATTATCTCGTTGCAACACCTGACCGTAGAAAAAAACATCAGTTATGTCATGTTAACCTCATGAAAGAGTATGTGAGACGCCCCTCAGAGCCTCTCACTGTCCCTGTGCTGGCCTGCAGCGGCCAGGGTGGAGAAGGAGGTGGGGACAGTCATGCTGCTGAGGAGGATAGCTGGGACTGTGTCATTTCCGCGGAACAGTGGGCGGGGAATACTGAACAAGAGGCTAGGCAAGCTGTAAGTCACCTGCCTGAGCACCAGGGTGCTGCTGTCCTAGGCCTGTTCAGGTCATACCCCTCTGTTTTCGCCGAACACCCAGGTCTCACTACTCAGGTAACGCACGACGTGGACGTCGGTGATAATGTGCCCTTCAAGTCAGTGCCCTACCGTGTGCCCCCGGTAAAGTTGCCAGCTTTACGGGAGGAGTTAAAGTACATGGTTGAGAGAGGGATGATCACTGAAGGTTATGTGAAGTGGACATCACCCGTCACGTTGCAGCCAAAACCTGACGGCAAGGTGCGGTTCTGCATAGATTTTCGTAGGCTAAATGGCTTGACCACTACCAACCCTTACCCTTTGCCTCGAGTTGACGACAGCGTGGACAAGATAGGGAATGCAAAGTACCTTACTAAAATTGATCTTGTAAAAGGCTACTGGCAAGTACCCCTGTCGGACCGAGCTAAGCAAGTTTGTGGTTTTGTGGTAGATGGCAAGACCTACCAATGTAACGTAATGCCTTATGGGCTTAAGAACGCACCTGCCACGTTTCAGAACCTGATGAACGATATTTGTGACGAAATCCCTAACTGCACGGTCTACCTTGATGACGTGATAGTGTATGATGACAATTTTGAAAATCACCTAAGGCACTTAGAGACCCTGTTTGGGAAGTTGCACGATGCTGGGCTGGTGGTGAACCTGAGGAAGTGCGAGTTTGTAAAGGCTACTGTGCAGTATCTTGGCTTCGTGGTCGGGTTAGGCCGGGTGTGCCCCCCCCTGAGCAAGATACAGGCTATCAATATGTTTCCCAGGCCCACCACTAAGCGCCAGGTCATGCGGTTCCTAGGTATGATAGGCTATTATAGGCGCTTCATCCGGGGATACTCTACTGTCTTAGCACCGTTAACTGATCTACTGTCGAAGTCAGTGAAGTTCTGTTGGGCTGCGGAGTGTCAGAGGGCTTTCGACCTAGTCAAGCACCTGCTGTGTACACATCCGATTTTGAGAGCCCCAGACTTCTCCAGGAGTTTTCAGCTGGCGACTGATGCCAGCGGTGTGGGTGCCGGGGCAGTGTTACTGCAGACTGATTCCGAGGGCTTGGAACACCCAGTGAGCTTCTTTTCTCGCAAGTTTAATTCGGCACAAAGGAATTACTCGACTATAGAGAAGGAGCTTCTTGCTATCGTTTTGTCGCTCAAACATTTCGAAGTTTATGTTCCAGCCTACGGCCCGGTAGTGACGATTTATACGGACCATCATCCCTTGAAATTCCTAAATCAGTTTCACAATCGGAAT
>JBAKBP010039299.1:0-15125 GCA_037953745.1 Lithodes maja
CTGCCCTTCTATCTCCCCTTGTATCTGACTCACATATTCTCTTTGTAAGCCTTTCATCTCCCATTCGTTCAACATGACCATACCAGCTCAGCACCCTTCTGTCCACTCTGGCTGACAAATGTTCCTGCTGCCCCACTCTCCTACGTATCTCTTCATTCCTCAATCTGTCTCTACGAGTAACTCCACACATACTCCTCAAGCAGCTCATCTCCATCACATCCAGCCCTCTTTTCTCCTTTTTCTTCAGAGCCCATGTCTCAGCCCCATACATCACTGTTGGCACAACAATTCCTTGATACAGTGCACTTTTTACTTTCACTCCGAGATTTCTCGTCTTCCACATACTTCCCATTGCTCCGAAAACCTTCCTTCCTTCACACACTCTCTGTTTTACCTCCACTTCCATACCTCCACTCCTGCTTATTGTTCCTCCTAGATATTTAAAACACTCTACTTGTTCCAATATTTCCCCATCCAGCCTCACATCTAGATTCACCCTATGCTCTCCCCTATTACACACCATTACTTTACTTTTATTGACGTTCACCTTCAGTTTCCTCCTTCCACAAACCACACCAAACTCTTTGACTACCTGCTGCAGTTTCTCATCAGAATCCGCCACCAATGCTGTGTCATCAGCGAACAGCAACTGATTCAACTCCCAATCTCTACCATTCTTTCCTACTAAACCCAATCCTCTTCCCATAGTTCTCCTTTTCACCTCCCTCACCACACCATCCATAAACAAATTAAACAGCCATGGTGACATTACACAACCCTGTCGCAAACCTACCTTTACCTCAAACCATTCACTCAACTCACCATTTCCTACTCTCACACATGCTCTGCTCCCTTCATAAAAACTCTTAACTGCTTCTAACAAATTTCCTCCTATTTCATAAATCCTTAACACCTTCCACATTGCTTCACGGTCCACACGATCATACGCTTTTTCCAAGTCCATAAAAGCCCAAAATATCTCCTTATGCTTCTCTAAATACTTCTCGCATAACTGTCTTACTGCAAACATCTGATCCACGCACCCTCTTCCCCTCCTAAAACCGCACTGTTCTTCTCCTATTGCAACTTCCGTACACTTTATTATCCTCTCTATCAACACCCTGCCATACAGCTTTCCAACCTGACAATAAACTAATACCTCTATAACTTGAACACTCCTGCCGATCTCCCTTCCCCTTGTACAACGGCACAATACATGCACTCTTCCAGTCTATTGGTACCATTGACACAGCAAAGCACACATTGAAAAGTCTCACCAACCAATCTATTATCACATCTCCACCCTTCTTTATACACTCCACAGCAATACCATCCAAACCTTCTGCTTTTCCCGCTCTCATTTTTGTCACTGCTTCTTTCACCTCATTTTCCTCAATCCTTTCATTCATTCCCTGCCACCTGGGTGGCCTGGGTAACCTATCTCCATCCACCTCTGCTTCAATCACTGCTTCTCTTCCATCTCTTGTATTTAACAAAGATTCAAAATACTCGGCATATCTTTTCCTCACTTCAACTGGTTCCACTAGTAATTCTCCATTTTCATCTTTCACTGACTCTTCCCTCTTTTGTCCTCCTTTCCTTACTTTATTTACCTCCTTCCAGAACATCTTCTTTCGTTCTTCAAAATTCTCACTCAGCCTTTGGCCCCACCTTTCGTTTGCATCTTTTTTCGCTTCTCTAATTTTCCGTTTTGCCTCTCTCCTTTTCTCCTTGTACCTCTCCCATACCTCAACACTACCATCCTGTAAAACCCTCTCAAAACACTGTCTCTTCTCCTCAACTGCCTTTCTCACCGTATCATTCCACCACTCGCTTCCCTTCCTGATACCTCTGCCTCCTACTTTCCTTTTGCCGCATACTACCTCTGCACTTGCTTTCACTCCTTCCTTAAACTGTTGCCATTCAATCTCTACTTCTCTCTCTTCCATCTCTCTCACTTCCATCCACTTTTCATTTAGTCTTTCCTTGTACTCCCTCTCTTTTTCACTCTTCTCTAACTCACTAACTTTTATTACCTCTCTTACTTCACGCTTGTCTCTTATTCTCCTGTAACTCTTAACTCTTAGCTTTCCCTCCACCAGGTAATGATCTGACATACCCTCCGCCTCACCTCTCATCACATTCACATCCAGCAGTCTACACAATCTTTCCCTTGTCACCAGCACATAATCCATCAATGCCCTCTCTACAGTCTCTCCCCTCACAAGTCTATGCCAGGTGTACTTGTGTATACGCCTTTTTTTGAAGAACGTATTACCTACACTCAATCTACACTCTTCACATACATTTTTCAGTCTTTCTCCACTCTCGTTTACACCATCCACACCAAAACTACCGATGACTCCCTCAACAGGCTCATTTCCTACCCTAGCATTTAGGTCCCCTAAAACTATAACATTTTCATTTTCATCAAACCCTTGCAGACAATCTCTCAAATCCTCCCAGAAACCCTCTACCTCGTCTAACTCTCTTTCACTTCCTGGTCCATACGCACTTACAAAAACCCACCTTTCACCCTTAAACCGCATTCTCACCCACATTAGCCTTGATGACACCTCTTTCCACTCTTTTATAAACTCTCTCAACTCCTCCTTCACAATAATAGCCACTCCTTCTTTCCCCCTGACTCCCTCGTCTACTCCAGACTTTCTACCGATCACGTTTCCAAAATCCACTTCTCCCTCTCCTTTCATCTTTGTTTCATTCAGTGCAAGGACATCATACATCCTTCTTTCAAATAACCTTCCAATATCCTCTCGCTTCTCACTCGCACCACATCCACGCACATTCAAAGCTCCTACTCTCAGGGTCCGGGACCACGAACGCGTTCCCTCGCCCCTATCTCTGTCTCGTTTTTTTGGTAGATTAATTTAAGGGGAGAAGGATACCAGGCCCCCCGCCCCCGATCCCCTTTAGCCGACTTCTACGTCTCACCGGAGAAAAGCGGTGAATGGTGACTGTCAGTCACCATCAACAACAACCACACACCCCCAAACACCACCACCAACAACAACTAAACACTCTCAATAACCACCAACCAGACACTCCAAATCACCAACAACAACCACACACTCTTAACCCTGGAGAGGATACGCCGTTGCCTATTTGCACGGGCGTGGTGTGCAAAACAATTTTTTTTGAGTCTGCACATCCCACGTGGCCATATTCTTGGTTATCGGCCTGCAGGCAGTCCGTGTGCTGTAGGCCTCAGTCGGGTGTGGAGGTACTACTCACCCAGCAATATGAGAACAGGCTCAAACAGGATATATCCGTTGCAAATCTGCAACAGCCTTACATAGGTAGTGACATTTACTTATATCGAAAAGTGGACACTAGTGATATTGTGACTTGAGATATTGATCTGGAAGTGATGGGCATCTTAGCCAGATGGTGAGGCAACAAGCTCAGCAGGTTATTGTGTCTGATGTTGCCATACTGTGGGTCTGATGTTGCCATACTTTGGGTAAGGAATTTTTCATGACATGATTTCTCCATATAATATTTTATTGTAGTATCTATGTTACTCAGATCTCGATTATTGCACTTTGGTATTATAATAGGAAGATGTAGGAAGCACTATGTTGATTTTGGTTTGATTTCAAGTATATTTGGGTATCAAAACGATTTTTTGAAAATGGGGCAAATTTTTTAGAGGGTCGAAATTTTAACCCATTTTGCAACTTCGCACTTCTCTCAATGTATGGAGACTACATGGTCGTCCTTCATACACCAATCAGCCTCACCATTCCCATCCACAACCTCAGAGTCCCAGCACACTCAGGACGAATTTAGTATTTTTTTCATTTTTTAAGTAAGACTAACTTAAAACCTTTACTTATTTTTGAATTAAATTATTTAAAAATACTAATTATCTTTCAATATCTATCATTTACTAACACAATATTAGGGGATCCTTATATTATTTTTAGCAATTTTCATTAAGTCTTTTAAGTCTTTTAGTTTGGGAGATATTTGAGGTCAAAGTCGATGTGCATATTCACAACGACCATACCATGAAAATTACGTTTTTGAGCGTTACCTCTCCAGGGTTCACCACCAATAACAACCACACTCCAACTCACCACCAATACCCCCAACAACAACAACAACAACAAGTCACTCCCAATCACCACCAATACCACCACCAACAATCAGACCCTCCCACCATCAACAATAACGCCCACAAACACCCACCACCATGGCACCAGAATAATAACAATAACAACAACAATAGCAAGCCGAGTGGAGTATGAACTGTATATTGCAAGACTAATATACCAGAGTCAAGGAGAACCAGAGAGCCCCAACCATTACCAAGGAAGAGAATTTTACGCAGACAACTATATAATTGGTCTTCCTGACTAATTGTGGCTATAGTCTATTCGCTGTAAGTAGACGAGAAATCATGACCTCTAACCTCTGTAACTCAAAAACGACTAGAGTAATCGAGCTAATATATTTCTACCATTTGGGAAGAGTCGGTCAAGGAACCGATGTGGAAATGTACAGCCAATTTGCTCTAGCCCTTTTTGAGTTACAGAGGATAGAGGTCACTATTTCTAGCCTACTTACAGCGAATAGACTATAGTATTGTGCTTCAGAGTATAGAAGTAACCAGTTGCGATTCGGGGAGCATTAGAATATGTCATCGTTTCCCAAATTAGACACTAGAACATTAGACATTTGAACCAAGACAATCCCTTTACTTCCTACCAGTTTAACCACTTCAACCTATGACTCCTACCAAAATGAAAATAGCATATTATCTATAGATGCTTCTCCTAGTTGCCAGTCGAACTTTGTACTATTTCTGGCTATACTGTATGTTAATCTATCTATGTATACAGTACAAGGAAAGATATTACATGCCTTGTTTTTGTTTTAGTAAGTGGGTTGTGAAAGGGAATATTCACCGTACCTACATATGTATTCTTGGATAGCGCAATTATTTTAACATTTAGCCTCCCACCGAAATTAGCAACCAAACAAATAGATAATAAAATTGTGACCTGTACTTACTCAGAGAGAGAGAGAGAGAGAGAGAGAGAGAGAGAGAGAGAGAGAGAGAGAACTCCATATAAAAACACAGACGTGGGTTTATTACCGTTTTTCATTAGTCAATATACGTTACGTAGGACAATTACATTATGCATTTCCTCGAATTTCAGAATACAGTTTTACAGCGTAGCCAAATATCATGGTATCCTTCCAGTAACCATTAATTAAGGGGGCCAACCCTTTTTTTGTTTCTCTCTCTCTCTCCCTCTCTCTCTAGGTTGTATCCATTCGTCCCCATTCAGCCTACTGTTTTAAGATGCTCATCCCCATCCAGGTGTCGATATTTTCCTGGTGAGCGGTAGCGAACCAGCATGTTTTTTAAAATGATTTTAACAGCAGGCTAAATTTGTACATTTTTCGATAGAATAATGTCTCCGGCGAAGCCGGATTTCTCCACACAATGCTTGCTCGCTATCGCTCGCCAGGAAAAGATCGACACCTGAATGGGGATAAACGTCTCAAAACAGTTGGCTGAATGGAACCGAATGGATACAAGCCAGAGAAAAGGAGAAAAGGTGAGAACAAAACCAGGTCACCCCCCTTAACGAACATGAACAACTATCAGGGCCTGGATACTTAAGGGGGAGATAGTCGTTTTTTATGGACCCCCTTCTCCCTCATGCTTAGCATTAATTTAATTATGTACTACACCCACTACACATATGAATAGCCTATGGTTAAGTGAAAGGGAAGGATACTCATGCGGCACAGATCATATAGACCGATCTCGCTACGAAATATCCCTGAAGCTAATGATAATCTATTTGTATTAATTTCGCTCCAACACCAAACACCTCCCCAAAAAAATAATGAAACTAAACATATGATCCACCAGGATTCGAACCTAGGTTACCACATACAGATGTTAAACACTCTAACCATTACACCATCAAGGCAGTTATAAATATAGTACATGACTACAATATCCAGTTAGGATTTGCTTATTAGAATTGATTGTGCTAGAATTACGATGTCGGCATTTCGTATTCGACAAAACTACGGAGATAAAGCGCCGTAAATGTTTTGAGTCTCCAGACCCAGAACAGCAATATTGTGATTTAGAGCACGCACACCTGCGAAAATACTTTAATCAAGAAGCGGGGTGCATGAAAAATCTCTGTATGCAAATTTATTATATTATCCAGACTTTTACACGATCTCGGCTTCCTGTGGGGCGCCGGGATTGCAGGAAAACTTCAGCAAAATTGACTTGTGAAACCGCTTTGAAATATATACTGTATATATACTGTATATATATATATATATATATATATATATATATATATATATATATATATATATATATATATATATATTATAGGGTTGCTTTGTGGGAAGGGCATAATACAATTTCAATAAATTTGTAATAACCATGTGGGAGGATAACATAAGGATACTATATGAAGGGAGGCGCAGTCTGTCCATCAAGTCCATTTTTAGACAGCTTAGGAATGCTCTCTAGCAATCAAAACGGTAATATATAGATCAAATAATCTTCTCTTCCAAAATTCCTTCCATATCTGAATGAAATCGCCCAATGGTAGATATGTATGAGGAAACACGTCATCGAGTATTGAGAGGTTAAGGGCAGATCTTTCATATTTTGGTCGAGTTTTTCATTTAGTTATTATTTTTTTAGTTTCCTCGCTAGACCTCCATCAAGCTTAAAAAGACGCCCCTCAGACCTCCTTTCAAGACAAATTTGTACATTTTTCGGTAGAAAAATTTCCCGGCCAAAGGCCGGTTCCTCTTAAATTACAGGCTCGCTATCGCTCACCAGGAAAAAATCGACCCCTAAAATAGCAGGAAAGGTCTTAAAATTTACAGAAATGGAGCGAAAGTTTATAAAATCGCCAAAATAATGGGGCTAAAGATGAGGGAGAAGGTGGTCTAGAAAAGCGCCATGTCTCCCCTTAAAGGCGGTGTTTCATGAGGGATTTTTTCGTCAATTTTTACGAGCAATTGTAGTCTGACAGGCTTAAAATCTCTGTTATTAAATGGATCATATATACTTTAATTAATTTCATTGGGGGTGTGGTGGTGAGATTAATAAAAATAATATTATTATGTTCCTTCTACCAACCAACTTCACCTCTAAACTCAATTAATGAAATCAACAAATACATGTGGAACTCCGAGGACTCTAACCTAGGATACTCACATCGACATTCCGCGCACTTATGCATTACGCTATCAAGTGTTGTTTCTCTTGCTGAGGTTATTATCCTTGTGGGACATTCATCTTTCCTTCCTTCCGGGGTTGTTAGTCTATCGGTCGGTCTCTCTCTCTCTCTCTCTCTCTCTCTCTCTCTCTCTCTCTCTCTCTCTCTCTCTCTCTCGCTCGCTCGCTTCACGGGGCTATCTCCCATGTTGACGGCAGCAATAAACTAATATTTGCTTACCTGACTTTCTGCCTTTGTTCGTGGCTATTGGGAATTCTGTCATGATGATTTCTACGAAGTATTTGTATTGTCCTCTTAGACAAGGTAGGACAGAAACTTCGCTTACGCCCGTGTTTTTACCTGTTGAATGCAAGATGTCCCCCAATCTTACTATAGCTAGTGTCACACGAGCGCTTGTTCAGGGAATTTTCGATGAACAAATATTTTCTCGAGATATTTTCAGTCTTTTTCACATTAGATTGGGAAACTAGACTGAAGGTAGATTATGCTAGGTGGTTGACTGACAGACTAACAACCCCGGAAGGAAGGAAAGAGGAATGCCCCACCAGGATAATAACTCCAGCAAGAGAAACAACACTTACACCAGCGGAAGGCAGCCAAAGCGTTCAACATTTCGACAAGCCCAGCAGAATAATTCAACAGCTCCAGCAGAACGAATACAACGAGGAAGCAGAAGGATGGAATAAGCAGAAGAATACCACAGTTTGTTTTTTTTGTTTTTTTTCTATATTCCAACTACTCCCTCTCGGACATAGGCTGAGAGCCTGTACATTCCACCGCCCAACACGGTGAAGCCCGTGAGGTCTTGTTCCAGTCTGGGGAGTGAGACATGCGAAGCATCCATCATGGCTCGAAGCAGCTCCATCTCTGAAGCGGCCGGTTGCTTCGCTCAAGTGCTTCACCGTCTCACCCTCCAGACTCAGACCCTCACTCTCAGAACGCCACCTATTGAGCAGTGAACTCACTAGGCATTGTCCCCCTGTAACATATTTTGAATATGGGAATATTCATACAGTGTTATTTAATCAGGGAACAACGAGGGTATTTGTTTGGCATTTCGGTGGGCTTTGTGGTAATGCACTGATACTAGGTACAGCACAAATTCAATCCCAATAATATCTTCCCATTGACATATCGGGATTTGAACCCGGGTCCATTGGATTACCAATCCAGTGGCATGACCACTCCACCACACCTCCCCTTAGTGACAGTGACCTCAGCTACAAGAGAATAAAACTGTGATCTCAGCTACAAGAGAATACAACAGTGATCTCAGCTACAAGAGAATAGAACAGTGATCTCAGCTACAAGAGAATACAACAGTGACCTTGGCTACAAGAGAATACAAGATTGCCCTCAGCCACAAGAGAATACTGTACAAGATTGCCCTCAGCTACAAGAGAATACAACAGTGATCTCAGCTACAGAAGAGTACAGCAGTTACTCTAGGAAAAATAAATACAAAATGACATCAAGTATAATGCGTTAATAACGCCAGCATATACAGTAATGACTCCAACAAAAAGAAGCTAAGAACAATACAAAGCAAGAAAAACAGCAACAATTATACAGTAATGACTCCAAAAAAAGCAGCTGAGAAAAATACAAAGCAGGAAAAGCAGCATAAAGAATACAGTATCAACACCAACAAAATTAAGCTGAGAACAATACAAAGCAGGAAAGGCAGCAAAATAATACAGTAATAACTCCAACAAAATGAAGTTGAGACACAATACAAAGCAAGAAAAGCGGCACAAAATATACAGTAATGACTCCAACAAAATGAAGGTGAGACACAATACAAAGCAAGAAAAGCTGCACAAAATATACAGTAATGACTCCAACAAAAAGAAGGTGAGACACAATACAAAGCCAGAAAAGTAGCAAGAAGAATGGAACAGTGAACTCAATAAAAAACATCTGAGACACAATACAAAGCAGAAAAAAACTATAAAGAATACAGTAGTGACTCCAACAGAATGAAGCTCAGACACAATACAAAGCAGGAAAAACAGCATAAAAAATACAACAATAACCCCAACAATAAGAAGCAAAGGACAAATTTTAGAGGAAAATACAGTAGTGATTCCAAAAAACAGGAGCATACAACACTAGATGAAAATACAGCTGGGAAAACAGCTAGAAATTGGTATGGGTAACACTTACCCTAGAAAAAGAAATACAGCAGGAAAAGCAGCTAGAAATAGGCACCATAGTAGTAACCCCAGCGAGAGAAGGCAGGACAATTCAACAAAGCCAGAAGAACAGAGCAGGGACATTGAAGAACCTCAGCAGGAGGCTAACGGAATCTAATAACCCCAGAGAGGTCATCAGGTGAATATAATAATACCAGCAGAAGTAAGCAGGGAAATGTAACAGCTCCAACAAAAGTAAGCAGATGAATATAAAACGCCAGTAAAAGTAAGTAGTGGAATTCAACACCAGCAGAAGGGAACAGGAAAATTTAACAACGTCAGCAGAATTTAACAGCCCCTGCAGAAGTAAACAGTCAAATTCAACAACTCCAGCAGAAGGGAATAGTAAGGATGAACTGCAGCAGAAGGGAACAGCAAGCATGAACTGCAGCAAAAGGGAACAGCAAGGATGAACTGCAGCAGAAGGGTACAGTAAGGATGAACTGCAGCAGAAGGGAACAGCAAGGATGAACTGCAGCAGAAGGGAACAGCAAGGATGAACTGCAGCAGAAGGGTACAGTAAGGATGAACTGCAGCAGAAGGGAACAGCAAGGATGAACTGCAGCAGAAGGGAACAGCAAGGATGAACTGCAGCAGAAGGGTACAGTAAGGATGAACTGCAGCAGAAGGGAACAGCAAGGATGAACTGCAGCAGAAGGGAACAGCAAGGATGAACTGCAGCAGGCACAGCACCATGCCGCATCAGCTCGGAGGCCACAAACCATCGTCTTACTCAGCATTAAATTAAAGGCCCTCAGTCTCCGGTGAATTATTCCAGCGTCTCCCTTGCCAACCTCCCCACCACCACCACCACTCCCACATCCCCTCCTACTACTACCGATACACCAGCCACCCCCTCCTACTCTACCCCCATTTTCATTACAATCCCCACCACCACCATCACGAACAGCCTCCTCCACTACTACCAACACCATCTCACCATCACAATCCCCATTTCTCTAACTACATCCACCCCACCAGCACAATTCCTAACTCCGCTACTACGACCAAACCACAACCACAAACAGCCTCATTTTCTACTACCAGCATAATTCTACCTCCCCCACTATCACCAAACCAACCCCTCACCACCACAATCCGTATCTTGACCACTACTACCACCACAATCACTCCCATCTCCACGACCACTCTACCTAACCACCACCTCCATCACTGCCACCAACAACCACAACCACAACCACTATAAGGTTCCCACACCACCACTTCCACCCCCCACAATCCCCAACTCCACCACCACAATCACCAACTCCACCAACACCACGGCAGTCCCTAACTCCACTACCACCTTCTTACTCCATCACTGCCATTCCTACCACCACCACTCTACCACTACAACCAATACCACCACCATCCCACGCTTCAACCTCAACCACTACAGTACTACCCCCCTAACCACCGTCCCTCACCTCACCACTACCACTACCACCACTATCACTATAACCAAATACCACCACCACCCTTCGGGTCAACCTCCACCACCCTAACCACCGTCCCCAACTCAGCACCACTACCACCTCACCACTACCACAACCACAACCACCACTATCACTCCAACCAATAACACCATCGTCCTTCGCTTCAACCTCCATCACTACCACCACCCTAACCACCAATACAACAACCAACACTACCATTACAACCAATATCACCCCACCAGCCTTCGCCTCATCCTTTTCTCTCTCTCTCTCTCTCTCTCTCTCTCTCTCTCTCTCTCTCTCTCTCTCTCTCTCTCTCTCTCATGGTACTGCCCTCTTCGATGTCATGTATCCTACTTTTTGCATTCTTTTGTTGAGGGTAAATATTGCTTCATTAGCTTTCCCGTGTTTTTTCTTCTTTGTACTTTTGGGGATTCTTGCTCTCTCTCTGTCCGATTTACTTCCTTCTGTTAGCTGGAGGTTATTGCTCTCTCGCTCTCGCTCTCTCTCTCTCTCTCTCTCTCTCTCTCTCTCTCTCTCTCTCTCTCTCTCTCGCTCGCTCGCTTCACGGGGCTATCTCCCATGTTGACGGCAGCAATAAACTAATATTTGCTTACCTGACTTTCTGCCTTTGTTCGTGGCTATTGGGAATTCTGTCATGATGATTTCTACGAAGTATTTGTATTGTCCTCTTAGACAAGGTAGGACAGAAACTTCGCTTACGCCCGTGTTTTTACCTGTTGAATGCAAGATGTCCCCCAATCTTACTATAGCTAGTGTCACACGAGCGCTTGTTCAGGGAATTTTCGATGAGCAAGTATTTTCTCATGATATTTTCAGTCTTTTTCACATTGGATTGGGAAACTAGACTGAAGGTAGATTATGCTAGGTGGTTGACAGACAGACAAACAGACTAACAACCCCGGAAGGAAGGAAAGAGGAATGCCCCACCAGGATAATAACCCCAGCAAGAGAAACAACACTTACAACACTTAAGGCAGCAAAAGAGTTCAACATTTCGACAAGCCCAGCAGAATAATTCAACAGCTCCAGCAGAACGAATACAACGAGGAAGCAGAAGGATGGAATAAGCAGCAGAATACAACAGTGACTTCAGCTACAAGAGAATACAACAGTGATCTCATCTACAAGAGAATACAACAGTGATCTCGGTTATAAGATAATTCAACAGTGACATCAGCTACAAGAGAATACAAGATAGCCCTCAGCTACAATAGAATACAGTGACCTCAGCTACAAGAAAATTCCACCGTTTACTCAGCTAAAAAAGAATACAAATGCCCTCAGCTACAAGAGAATACAACAGTTACCTCAGCTACAAGATAATACAACAGTGATCTCAGCTACAGAAGAATACAGCAGTTACTCCAGGACAAATAAATAAAAAAGTACATCAAGTAGAATGCATTAATAACGCCAGCAAAATGAGGATGTAGCAGTTACCCCGGCAAAAAGAAGCAGAAGAAAATCAACAAAATAAAATTAATTACTCCAGTAAAGAGAGACTGCAGCACTGACCCCAGAACAAAAAGAAGAACAGAAGAAACAGGAAAAATCAACAAAACAAATGCAGTTAAAATACCAGCAAAAGGCGAATTCGGCAGGTACCAGAGCAAAGCAGAGCAAACAAAGCAGGAAAAGGAATATAGCAGTGACCCCTACAAAATGAACCTGAGAACAATACAAAGCAGGAAAAGTAGCAAACAAAAAATACATTAGTTACCCCAACAAAACAAGCTGAGAATAATACAAAGCAAGAAAAGCAGCAACACATATACAGTAATGACTCTAACAAAAAGAAGCTAAGAGCAATTCAAAGCAAGAAAAGTACCAAAACGAATACAGAAACAACCCCAACAAACTGAAGCTGAGAACAAAGCAAAGCACTAAATGCAATACAAATAACACAGTACTAACCCTAACAAAAACAAGCTGATAACAATACAAAGCAGGAAAAAAACAGCAAATAGAATACATTAGTTACACCAACAAAAATTAGAGAAAAATACAAAGCAAGAAAAGCAGCAACAAATATACAGTAATGACTCCAACAAAAAGAAGGTGAGACACAATACAAAGCAGAAAAATCAGCAAAAGAATGCAGCAGTGACTTCAATAACAAGCAGCTGAGAAAAATACAAAGCAGGAAAAGCAGCATAAAGAATACAGTATTAACACCAACAAAATGAAGCTGAGAACAATACAAAGCAGGAAAGGCAGCAAAATAATACAGTAATGACTCCAACAAAATGAAGTTGAGACACAATACAAAGCAAGAAAAGCGGCACAAAATATACAGTAATGACTCCAACAAAAAGAAGGTGAGACACAATACAAAGCCAGAAAAGTAGCAAGAAGAATGGAACAGTGAACTCAATAAAAAACATCTGAGACACAATACAAAGCAGAAAAAAACTATAAAGAATACAGTAGTGACTCCAACAAAATGAAGCTCAGACACAATACAAAGCAGGAAAAACAGCATAAAAAAATACAACAATAACCCCAACAATAAGAAGCAAAGGACAAATTTTAGAGGAAAATACAGTAGTGATTCCAAAAAAAAAGGAGCATACAACACTAGAAGAAAATACAGCTGGGAAAACAGCTAGAAATTGATATGGGTAACACTTACCCTAGAAAAAGAAATACAGCAGGAAAAGCAGCTAGAAATAGGCACCATAGTAGTAACCCCAGCGAGAGAAAGCAGGACAATTCAACAACGCCAGCAGAACAGAGCAGGGACATTGAAGAACCTCAGCAGGGGGCTAACGGAATCTACTAACCCCAGAGAGATCATCAGGTGAATATAATAATACCAGCAGAAGTAAGCAGGGAAATTTAACAGATCCAACAAAAGTAAGCAGATGAATATGAAACGCCAGTAAAAGTAAGTAGTGGAATTCAACAACACCAGCAGAAGGGAACAGGAAAATTTAACAACGTCAGCAGAATTTAACAGCCCCTGCAGAAGTAAACAGTCAAATTCAACAACTCCAGCAGAAGGGAACAGTAAGGATGAACTGCAGCAGAAGGGAACAGCAAGCATGAACTGCAGCAAAAGGGAACAGCAAGTATGAACTGCAGCAGAAGGGTACAGTAAGGATGAACTGCAGCAGAAGGGAACAGCAAGGATGAACTGCAGCAGAAGGGAACAGCAAGGATGAACTGCAGCAGAAGGGTACAGTAAGGATGAACTGCAGCAGAAGGGAACAGCAAGGATGAACTGCAGCAGAAGGGAACAGCAAGGATGAACTGCAGCAGGCACAGCACCATGCCGCATCAGCTCGGAGGCCACAAACCATCGTCTTACTCAGCATTAAATTAAAGGCCCTCAGTCTCCGGTGAATTATTCCAGCGTCTCCCTTGCCAACCTCCCCACCACCACCACCACTCCCACATCCCCTCCTACTACTACCGATACACCAGCCACCCCCTCCTACTCTACCCCCATTTTCATTACAATCCCCACCACCACCATCACGAACAGCCTCCTCCACTACTACCAACACCATCTCACCATCACAATCCCCATTTCTCTAACTACATCCACCCCACCAGCACAATTCCTAACTCCGCTACTACGACCAAACCACAACCACAAACAGCCTCATTTTCTACTACCAGCATAATTCCTACCTCCCCCACTATCACCAAACCAACCCCCTCACCACCACAATCCGTATCTTGACCACTACTACCACCACAATCACTCCCATCTCCACGACCACTCTACCTAACCACCACCTCCATCACTGCCACCAACAACCACAACCACAACCACTATAAGGTTCCCACACCACCACTTCCACCCCCCCACAATCCCCAACTCCACCACCACAATCACCAACTCCACCAACACCACGGCAGTCCCTAACTCCACTACCACCTTCTTACGTCCATCACTGCCATTCCTACCACCACCACTCTACCACTACAACCAATACCACCACCATCCCACGCTTCAACCTCAACCACTACAGTACTACCCCCCTAACCACCGTCCTCACCTCACCACTACCACTACCACCACTATCACTATAACCAAATACCACCACCACCCTTCGGGTCAACCTCCACCACCCTAACCACCGTCCCCAACTCAGCACCACTACCACCTCACCACTACCACAACCACAACCACCACTATCACTCCAACCAATAACACCATCGTCCTTCGCTTCAACCTCCATCACTACCACCACCCTAAC
>JBAKBP010039300.1:0-15124 GCA_037953745.1 Lithodes maja
ATATATATTACAATTATATATATATATACAGTATATATTTATTATATGTATATATATATATACCTTCCTACCTATCTCAATCTATCTATCTCACTCACACACACGCTCACTCACTCACTCTCACTTGCGTCAATAGGGAAGGCGTGGCAGAATCGGAATAATTTGTTAGCGCGTCATAGTGGGCCTGCATTCTCTCTCTCTCTCTCTCTCTCTCTCTCTCTCTCTCTCTCTCTCTCTCTCTCTCTCTCTCTCTCGCTCTATATATATATATATATATATATATATATATATATATATCTATATATAGCGATCTATCTCTATCTATAATACTCACACATACATACACACATATAGTTTTACCTACTACCAACCCACCTCGGTAGCTGTTTGTGTAAGCCATCACACACACACACACATATACAGTGCACACACACACACAAGCAGCCTAGAAGGGTCACTACACCTGTTGTTGCTTGCTTTCCTTTGTACTCCTTTGTACACTTTATCACACACACACACACATATACACACACACACATAAATAATTATATACACACACACACACATATATACTGTATATACACACATATACACACACACATATATACACACACACATTTATACACACACACACACACTCTCTCTCTCTCTCTCGGTAGCTGTTTATTCGTAACCTATAATTACATGCACTAGGGTGAGGGGAAGGCCAAGGAAATAATACAGTTACAGGGAGTTACATAGAGTTGTAAGATGACGGCACAGGTCTTACGGACATAGGGAGGTGGTCTGACGGGGTTGTAAAGGAGATTAAAGAGCGCGCACATAAAAAATACACACACTCCTCTACACACACACACTCGCACACACACACACACACACACACACACACACACACACACACACACACACACACACACACACACACACTCTCTCATACAACGTAACACACTCACGCACTATTATAATACAAAATTCATACTAAATTTTAACAAGTACGGTGGCGCTGATAAGTCATGGCTTAGCTGGCATCACGTTTGGCTCTCTCTGTGCTGTATTAATGTCTGTCAGATGTTGAATAGGGTGGGCAAGTGTAGGAAAATGATTGTATATTTCACTCGATATGAAAAAATGAAGTTTAGATAGTGCAGATACCAATTATTGATAAAAATATACTTGGTGCCGAGACATCCCTTATTAGTGTGACTGTACAATGCAAACGACCATCCCCACGGCCTTCAATCACGAAATTATATATATTAGTCACATATGAGAATAACATTGTATTGGTGCTAAATATTGATGATGTGTTGTGCTCCTACTGAAACAAGTTGAGAGGTTATACGAGAGAGAGAGAGAGAGAGAGAGAGAGAGAGAGAGAGAGAGAGAGAGAGAGAGAGAGAGAGAGAGAGAGAGAGAGAGAGAGAGAGAGAGAAGGAAGCTGTCATGAGCGTCTGTCTAGTCTCTCCATCACATAAACCTTTTTCACCATAGTATTACCGCCCTCCTCCCCTCTGTCTTTTTCATTACTACACACACACATACACACACACACACACACACACACACACACACACACACACACAAAACATAGCTCAGAACATTATTCAATCTTCACATCTCATAATGAAACACAATGCTAATAACACACACACACACACACACAC
Source organism: Lithodes maja (assembly GCA_037953745.1). Lineage (NCBI taxonomy): Eukaryota > Metazoa > Arthropoda > Malacostraca > Decapoda > Lithodidae > Lithodes > Lithodes maja. The sequence continues at coordinate 1,665 of JBAKBP010039300.1, forward strand.
ACGATATTTAGCCACACACACACACACACAACACAAACATTAGACTCTCAAAGCACACCAATACACAACATTATATAAACTAACCACAACACCACAAAACAAAATCCATATAACACATTACAACACACAACACAACACACCAATAATTACCTGTATAGTAAGGGAGCTCACCTCGCTATTTTCTCTTTCTCTCCCTCTCTCTTTGGCTTGTATACATTCGGCCCCATTCAACCTACTGTTTGAAGACGTTTATCCCCGTCCAGGTGTCAATATTTTCCTGGCGAGCGGTAGCGAGCCAGCATATATATATTTTTGTTTTGACAGCAAGCTAAATTTGTACATTTTTCGATAGAAAAATTTCTCCGGCGAAGCCGGATTTCTCCATACAATGCTGGCTCGCTATCGCTTGCCAGGAAGAAATCGACACCTGGATGGGGATAAACGTCTTAAAACAGTTGGCTGAATGGGGCCGAATGGATACAAGCTAGGGAAAGAGAGAAAAGAAGAGAAAGATAAAAAAAAATCCGTGACCCCCCTTAATTGTACTACCTTACCTGTTAATTATTGGTGGAGTCTATGTGTGCTACTGTCTTGATCATTACTACACACACACACACACACACACACACACACACACACATACACTACACACACACACACACACACACACACACACACACACAGCATAGTTCAGAACATTATATCAATCATTAATTATCACAATAAAACACAATTCTAAAATAACACACACACTCACACAACCAAACACATTCAACACAATGCAACATAAAACACAGCATAGCACATCACAACCTGACCTATAACAATATACAATACAACACACAACACGACACACCCCTCTCTAATAATTACCTGTATATTAATTGACCTACCTTGCCTTCTAATTAGTGCTGGAGTCTTATGTGTGTTACGGCCTCTACTGTCTTGTTCGTTACGGACCCCAGCATGTAATTCCGGTTTCTTATGGGGCCGTAATTAGTTGTAATGATGGTACCTGGAGGCCGGAGACATGAGAGAGAGAGAGAGAGAGAGAGAGAGAGAGAGAGAGAGAGAGAGAGAGAGAGAGAGAAGAGAAGAGAAGAGAAGAGAGGAGAGGACAAGCAGGAGTATAAAAGATACGAGTGGGTAGAGAGAGAGAGAGAGAGAGAGAGAGAGAGAGAGAGAGAGAGAGAGAGAGAGAGAGAGAGAGAGAGAGAGTGAGCCCAGGATTATAAATGGAAAAACACCTCAGGAGATCAAGAAGAGATAGAGAGATTAGAAATTAAAATAAATTCTCTGAGGGAGATAGAAGATAAAAAGAGGGTGCGGGTGGGTGGATGAGACATTTAAAAGAATGGTGTAGAAGATAAAAAGAGGGTGCGGGTGGGTGGATGAAACATTTAAAAGAATGGTGTATTCGAGAGAGAGAGCGAGAGCGAGCGCAGAAAAGAAGTCTTCCTCTATATATTTATGAATAAAAGGAACAAAAAAAACACTGTCGCTGGCTATGTAATTGGTATTAATTTTTTTAATATTCTTTCACATGGTTCACATTTCACCGTTGTCTTCCTGCCTCACCCCTCTGTACCCTGCCTCACCCCTCTGTAACCTGTCTCACCCCTCTGTACCCTGTCTCACCCCTCTGTACCCTGCCTCACCCCTCTGTAGCCTGCCTCACCCCTCTGTACTCTGCCTCACCCCTCTGTAGCCTGCCTCACCCCTCTGTAGCCTGCTTCACCCCTCTGTAGCCTGTCTCACCCCTCTGTAGCCTGCCTCACCCCTCTGTACCCTGCCTCACCCCTCTGTAGCCTGCCTCACCCCTCTGTACCCTGCCTCACCCCTCTGTAGCCTGCCTCACCCCTCTGTACCCTGCCTCACCCCTCTGTAGCCTGCCTCACCCCTCTGTAGCCTGCCTCACCCCTCTGTAGCCTGCCTCACCCCTCTGTACCCTGCCTCACCCCTCTGTACCCTTCCTCACCCCTGCCTAGTACAAGAAGTGTGTGCTGTATCCTGAGTAGCTCGTGTCTTCAGTCATTATGTTGATAGTGGTGGTGGCTCTCTCTCTCTCTGTTCTTTTGTATATTACTTGTTCTACCACTGTTAAACCGGTTCTTCATCTACTGTTCAATCTCTTATGTTTACCTTTATTGTTTTAACCCCTTCACCACCATTACGTCATATTCATCATATTCAGGTTACCCTTGGACACTTTTCTTTAGTTTATATTCTACCTCTACGACTCAAATGGGTAAATATAATGTCAATGAACCCTCTAAACATAGATCCTTCTTAATTTGTATAAAATCTTCTAAATCTAGCCAGCCTCAAAGGTAGAAAGGCGCTATGGTGCTGAAGGGGTTAATTTATGTGTTCTACGTGTTCTAATTCCTTATACCCTGTACCAACTAAGTAGGCCAAAACTCTTGAACATTAACCTTTATAATTCATAAACGACTAGAGTCATTGCGCTATTATTTATTTATACCATTTGGGAAGGGTGAGCCTTGTGGTAGGTGTGGAAATTTACTGCCTATTTGCTCCAGCCCTTTTTAAGATACAGAGGTTAGGGTTCACGATTTCTAGCCTACCTATTTGGAACATCCCCCTTTAACACCTTAAGAGCGGCCTAGGCGGTAATTTCTATGTACCGCCCAGCGTTTTTTTTACCGTAAATGGGGTTGTTTCCGTGCTCTTTTTCATGCATAAACAAGACCCAGAGCATAATACAAGTATGTATCCCTAAAAGGGCGTAAATTGAGCTTTCCAATGACACCCGAACCATCTTTCTACGATCACTGGTTGTCTTGCAACGATCGTGCAACCGAAGGGCAAAATCGTTAAAATACGGTCATTTTCTTACATTATTACGTGTGAAACGAGTGAGAGAGGGTGGAGTACAAAGGAGTACATCTCAGGTCAGGAGGTAATCTACACTCCTCCCACCGCTCCGTTCTCTCTCAGAGCACATTACGTGCTCAAAATTGCATTCGAGAATAGCCTGGCCCCGCCCATAGGCCCCATTTATTTCATTCGACAATAGCCGGGCGTCGCCAGTTAAGGGTTAAGGGGGATGGTTCACTTTTTGGGCAATTTTTCCATGTATTCATTATTTTTCTAGTTTCCTCCCTAGACCTCCATCAAATTTAAAAAAAACATCCATTAGATCCCCCTTCTAGATTAATTTGTAAATTTTTCGGTAGAAAAATTTCCCCGCCGAAGGCCGGTTCTTCCAACATTACAGGCTCACTATCGTTCGCCAGGGAAAAAATCGACACCTAAATAGAACGAAAGGTCTAAATATTGACGAAGAAATGGGGCGAAAGGTCTTAAAATCTACTAACTAATGGGGCAAACATCTTAACATCTGTAAAGTAGTGGGGATAAACAAGAGGAAGAAAATGGTTCAGAAAACCGGTCCATCCCCCCTTAATGCAAATGTGTTCGATTGAAAGGATATTGACTCAAATTATAGTGATATAATTAATTAGTCCATATGAACACTTTTAGAACATATTTATTAGTTGTTCATTAACCCCTTCTGTACTGACGACGTCTTTTTAGTTTAATTGAAGCTATATTTAGACGATTTTGTGCAGTTTAAGAAGGATCTGTAGTAGGAAAAAGGGTTAAGTGAGGTTGTTCGAAGCCTGTTAATTGCTGGAGGCCATTTTTAACTTAACATAATAGTCTAATAGTAACTAGAATAACATAAAAAAAAAACGTTTCTGGTTCAGAAGTGGTTACTATGACGGTCTTGTTATGCCCCTTTCCCACTTATGCGATTTCATACGATTCTCATCTCCGACACCCATAAATTGGCACATTCGTGACATGTCGGACAGCAATCGTGTACCCTCGCATAATAATCGTATGACTCGCAAGGCCTCGCAAGGGCCCTCGCAGGTCATCGCAAATGTTCGGTTTGTTCAAAATTTTGGACGAGGACTCACGAGAGTTCCGTAGCCCTCGCAAGCATCATCGATCATCGCAGAGGGATCTGCAAGGCCCTGTGAGACCATCGGCGACATCGGCGAGACATCGCGGAGGGTTTCATACAAAAAAACCTTTGCAACGCTGCACGGATGCTCACCGATGCTCTCAGATGCTCTGCTCGCCGATGCTCTCAGATGCTCCGAGAACATCGACGATGCCAAAGAGCACCTTCGGCGAGGTGGGTAAAAACTAATTATTAGGCCTATAGTGAACCTGTCAACCATTTTTTCTATGCACCTCTCTTGGGGGGTTCACCTGTTTTTTGTTCTCTTTCTCTCCTTTTCTCTCTTTCTCTGGTTTGTATCCATTCAGCCCCATTCAGCCAACTGTTTTAAGACGTTTATCCCAATCCAAGTATCGATATCTTCCTGGCAAGCGATAGCGAACCAGCATTATATGGAGAAATCAGGCTTCGCCGGAGAAATTTTTCTATCGAAAAATGTACAAATTTAGCTTGCTCTCAACAACAAAATTTATATGTTGGCTCCTACCGCTCACCAGGAATATATTGAAACCTGGATGGGGTAAACGTCTTAAAACAGTAGGCTGAACGGGGCCGAATGGATACAAGGCAAAGAGAGAGGGAGAGAAAGAGAAAAAAAAAAGAGGAGAGAGGGAGAGAAAGATAAAACAAAAAAAGGCGAGGTGGGCTCAATGTTTGCATTTACGGCTTATGAGCCCACCTCGCCTTTTTTTTTTTTTCTCTTTCTCCCTCTTTCCTCGTTTTTTTTTTTGTCCTCTATCTCTCCCTCTCTCTTTGCCTTGTATCCGTTCGGCCCCGTTCAGCCTACTGTTTTAAGACGTTTACCCCCATCCAGGTTTCAATATTTTCCTGGTGAGCGGTAGCGAGCCAACATATATATTTTTTGTTTTGAGAGCAAGCTAAATTTGTACATTATTTGATAGAAAAATGTCTCCGGCGAAGCATTGCCAATCTCCGAATTAAGGGGAGATGGGTCTTTTTCTGGTCCCCTTCCTTCATCATGGTTAACCCCATTAGTTTTCATATTTTATGACGTTCGGCCCATTAGTTTGGCGATTTTAAGACATTTCACCCCCATTTCGTTGTCAATATTAAGACTTTCGTGTCATCGCTTGAATCGCCGAAGACGTCGCAGAACATTCGGCGATTTTTCGTGCACCATCGCATGATATCGCAAGATATTTTTGAAAATGTGACATTCCTCGCAGAGATCATCGGCGAAACATCGCTCACTTCGCCGATAACGTCGTACAAGGCGGCGATTGCGTCGCAATCATCGGCGACATCTTCGCCGAGTATAATTTGTTATCTGTTTGTAATGGTCAAAATCGTAGACGTCGCACACATTCGTTGCGAATTGACAAGACTACGTCCTCGGTGACGAAAATCGTATGAAGTCGCATAAGTGGGAAAGGGGCATTACATTAATACCTTACGAGCGGGTGGTGGAGTATATTTCACTGTGCCGCTCAGCGTTTTTTTTTTACCATAAATGGGGTTGTTTCCGTGCTCTTTTTCATGCATAAACAAGACCCAGAGCGAAATACAAGTATGTATCCATGAGAGGGCGTAAATTGAGCTTTCCAATGACACCCGAACCATCTTTCTACAATCACTGGTTGCCTTGCAACGATTGTGCAACCGAAGGGCAAAATCGCTAAAATACGGTAATTTCTTTATATAATTACGTAAGTAGCGAGGGTGTGAGGATGGATGTAAGTGGAGTACATCTCAGTTGGTCCACGGCGGCCGTGGCGAGCGGTCATGAGGTAACCCATGCTCCTCTCGTCACTCGTCTCTCTCTCAGAGCCAATATTGCGCCAAAATTGCACTCGGACTTAAGTCGGGCCCCGATAGACAAGGGTTAAAGGGCATAGCGCATGTGGTCAGCCATGGTCAGCTTTCCTCATTATCATAAATGTTAGTGTACAGTATACCTCTTATGTGCAATAATAGTAGTCCGAGTTTTTTATAAATATAAATATATATGAATTAGTGTTGTGGGCGGTGGTGGCGAGAGGCATTTCCGAACTGTTGTGACGTAGAATAAGGCATTGGGGTACCCTTAGAATAACACAATCGGTCAAAGAGTTTCAGGGGTCAGGTCAATGGCCACCATTTTGATTCTCAGTATCTCTGTTAAATACTTCAGGCTTTGAAAGCAGTAATACGGATGGACAGATATTTATATGAGGGGTATGATAAATTGTATGAGGAGCATAAGCTCAATAATGAAATGTATATATTAAGGCAAGCTATCGAATAATTCACTGTGAAAGTGAAAATCAAGATGGAATATTTTGATACGTTGGACGTACGCCGTTGTGCTAAAGAAGCCTACCAGTGTACCGGGTAAGTAAACAGTAGGTGAGTCGGTACGACTGGTGTTGCCATATGGATAGAGCTGCCAATACGTATTTATTTATGATTAATGATACCAAACTATGAATAATTGCATTGATAGATACTTAAGGATAGACAAATTGTACACTCATGTCATATAAATATTGTTACGTCCTGGGATATATAAACACTGGGCTCTTTCTATTGGACTAGGTATGCGGCAACAAGCAACAAAGGAAAACGCTAGATCCAACCCTTATCTATAAACCCAGGCAACAAACCACCCTAAACCGTCAAGAGTCATGCCTGGACAACGAGGTATCCTATGACTCGGTTACAGGGTGCACGCACTATAGACTGCTGATAGTCAAGCAGGCTATATAAAAGATCACACAATTAAGTTGACTTAAAGCTTCAAGGAAAAGATAGATAACGGAATTAAATTGCAGAAACAATTTAATAACAAACTAGAAGAAAGTACATTTAACGTTACGTTAATTAATACAACTAATCACCCCTGCGTGAAAGAAGGTGAAAGCAAACAGTCCTCAAAACATCGTACAGGTAGACAGATGCGGGTTTCTAAACTGCATGCGGCTACTATAGGATCTGATGCTTAGCAAAGAAAATACGTTACGGATTTAGAGAACTCTTAACTCATAAGCAGGAATAAATACTAGTGATAGGCCATACAGTGTATAATGGCATAGGTATAATTAAATAAAGGCAGCAACTCGCAACATAACCACTTACAGGTGTGCTTCTCACTCTTAGTCAGGCAAGCCTGCTCGGACAGAGTCTCTAAGCCACACCCTGACTCACAATGCTCACACAAACGGTAAACTGTGGCACAATAACAAGCATACAGAGATAATAAACCCCTAGCTGTTAATCTGCCAGGTGGCAGAGGTCTAGCCGGAAGGATATAGGCTTCGGATACCCGGGCTGAGCCACCTGCTCTAGCCTAGGGACGTTCCCAAGTCTGTGCGCCAAATTACTCTAATTGAAAGGGTGCTCTCTTGAGAGACTCAGATCGCAAGTATCTGACTCTCTCCTGGCGTCCCTAAAACAAAAGCAAGACGTGCTAGCGCAGTGCTGAGTGGACTAGGCAAGGGCCCTCACACAACACAACACTAGACACACAGGGACACAGACAAGAAAATGCCCCCAGACTCCCACGGGTATCCTAGTAAAGTCGTGCGGGTCCACAGGACTCGCACCAGCAGACTTTACTTAAAGGATCGCAAAAAGCCTCCCCTCCGGTCTAGCCCCTGCTAACCTGACACAAGAACACACTAGCAAGCATGAAACCACCAAATATGAGACAACAAAAAAGCTTCCTAGGTCTCATTAACAATTACATCTCTGCATAAGGCCCAAAATCCTATTTAATTATCTGAGAGCTCGTCGTTAATACAATAATAGATATAAGGTCTATCACGTGGATGGGATAATTAAATAGATTGGTGAAGTAGTGGAAAGAAGGTATACAAAGTAAGAGGGAAAGTTTCTAAGTGGGGTTGAGAGGGATAGATATCAAGGGGGTCCGAAGGGTACGACAGTGAGGTGAGCTCTGAGTCTTGAATCTGTCTGGACCCCACCCTAGGCATGCAAAATACATCCCATGCTTGGCAACACTCAACACAGTTGCCGGGTCAAAATCCTCTACCCCGTGCGTGAGTCGAAACTAAGCCTAACGATGCAATCAAATGCACGTGGCAACATCAGGCTCGTCCCAAGCTGGACTCTCCGCGCGAAGCAACGTCCCCCAGCCGGTCTCTCTCTCCCGCTCGTCCCCTCCCACTCTCACTAGACTTACATCTTATATATTATAATGAAACAATCAACTATCGAGAATAAAATATACTAAGATGCGTTGGTTAAGAATAAGGGCAGCTTCAAGCTGTGAAACAACATAAGAATATCCCAGACATTAGTTACGTTGTCGTAGGATAATACTAAGGAAAAGCCTGCCGGCCGGCTGCCGCCAGCCGGTTTCTAAACGGCTGGGCAGCCGACGCGCGCGCATGCCCGCACGTGGCTACTATGCAGAAGCGTCACAATATCAAATACTACCTTCACATTACTTCATCACGTATGAAATGTAATAGGGCAAGCTATATCAAGACAATATCAAAACAGATTCGAAATCCGCGGTCTACCACAACCACGATAGAGAGGCAACAGGGGCTGCCATCAACTGTCGAAGCTTAAAATATCTTACATGGCTTTGTTTACTATTTTAGATTAATATTTATGGTAACCCAAGATAACTGTGAAGTATCAATCATTCTTTAACATGTTTTAGACAGTGATAAAATGGAAAGAGATATTACATGAGGTATGCTCTTTAAATACATTTTGTTTAGCGTTTTTATACTGTGTGTGTGTGTGTTTCTATACTGTATGTGTGTTTGCGTGTGTATGTGTGTGTCTATACGCTCTGTGTGTGTGTGTGTGTGTGTGTTCTCTCGTAATCCTGCACACCCGTGGAACATTTTATAATTTCGTCAGCCAGGATTCGAAGCCCCCACACTTACACCCAGCGAAGAACGAAACCCCACCTTTAGTCCCGGTGAAAGCGCTATGGTTCCAATCCTGGCTGGGGGAGATTGTAAAAATGTTTGACGTGTCCAGGTCTGTATTTGGAGAGAGAGAGAGAGAGGGCGCACACGATGAGAAAAGAGATTGATAGATAAAGTGAGAGATGATATGAGAAAACAAAGAGAGAGATGGTGATGGGCTGGTCTATCAGAGTGAGAACTGAGCGATCTCTGCCATACCCATAGCTTACTCTGACTGTTCCTTTTACTTTTATATTTTCTAGATCTCAATTGACGGCGTCTCTTCCGTGGATTCCCAGTCTACCTAGATTGGAAGCCAAAGCGTCACATTTTTTCCTTTGCCCCTCAACTTTCTCTTCAAAATTGCTGAGGGGCACAGGGCCCTGGGTGGGGCTTTGGTTTCCTGGGCGTTTCCGCACCCTCCTCAGCTCCCCGCCATGGAGTGGCTTCGGTCACCCAGGCTTTATTGTGGTCGGCAGTGAGGGTTCTGTGGGGGCACATGGTTATGGCCTTGGCCTTGCTCGGGGCCTTGGGGCTGTTCGGCCAGGCAGCTTGGGGAACAACAACAACAACAACAACAAAGAGAGAGAGATCCACTTTAATGCTGAGAGGTAGAGAAAATGAAAGCTACCTTATAGCAATGAGAACTAAAAGAAAAAGCAATTCTGAGAGAGAGAGAGAGAGAGAGAGAGAGAGAGAGAGAGAGAGAGAGAGAGAGAGAGAGAGAAGAGATAGAGAATAAATAATGAGAGAAGGAGAGAGGGATCCTGAGGATGTTTGTCGTACAGTTATAAATTCAGGTTATGGCATAAATGTCTCCACTCAACATTAATATATGCATCTGTGGAGTATTATTGCCGAAAACCGGGTCTAAATCCATAAAAATCCTGCACATTTCAAACTTTGAGACACTTTACAATTCTTTAGTCCGTCCTCTTCTGGAATATTGCATTCAATCTTGTTGCCCCTACTACCAAAAATATATTAATAAACTAGAACGAGTTCAACGTAGAGTTACCAAAGTGATACCTAATCTAAGAAACAAACCTTAGATAATTAAATTTATTTCCTTTAACCCAGCGCAGATTAAGAGGTGAACTAATTCAGTTCTTCAAAATCATCAAAGGCATCAACAATATGAACTGTAATAAGTACTTTACGATCGACCAATCAAACTACACTCAAACTACAGGCGGGAAATGGTTGCAACATTATTGGTAAATCTTTTAACTCGCACGAGTCTAAGAATTTCGTATTCAATCGAGTTGTGAACTTGTGGAATGGGCTTCCTCAAGATGTTATAGACTGCAGCACCGTTGATTCCTTTAAACATCGCCTACACAAGCACATCGCCTTTAACCCGTGGCTGATTGCTTTTGTAAATGAATGACTTTTTTTTCTCAGATACATCGAGGATCACTTGTAGCTGTGTTATGATTTTACCCCAAATTGTTCCATACTAACATCTCCTAACCCTGCCAAGGACATTGGTCTTTGGGCAGTGCTTCCTTTTCCAATTGTCCCTTACCCACTCTGAAGCACTGTTGGACACTTTGAACAGCACTGATTTAAAGGGCAATCAACCTCGAGGGGTAGCAAGTACCTGTTGTTGCTTAACTTCCTTTGTACTCTGTTAACCAGCAGTTTCCACGTGAGCGAGTTCATCTACCACCGTAATAGTTTCTGCTTATAACACCACCCACCCACCCACCTCAGCCATCTCTCTCTCTCTCTCTCTCTCTCTCTCTCTCTCTCTCTCTCTCTCTCTCTCTCTCACACACACACAGATCCATCGCGGTAAATGTAGCTGTTTATGGCCCCCCTCCCCCCCACCCACCCCACACACACATACACACACTCTCACTCTCACACATCCATCGCGGTAAATGTAGCTGCTTATGAACTGTATCAACACACACACACGCAGACACACACACACACACACACAGACACACACACAGACACACACACACACACACATACACACACACACGCAGACACACACACACACACACACACACACACACACACACACACACACACACACAGACACACACACACACACACACACACACACATCACAGTAATTGTAGTTACTTATGAACTCCATTTGTCGGCACGGGCGTAAATGAGGTTGGCGGTGATCTGGGCGCTTCACAGGGCTTATGGGATTATACACGGGCGGCTGGGTGGGCGTGGGGATGTGTTTGGGTTTGGTGTGGTGGTGGGCGGGGGTAGGGATGAGTGTGTGGGTTGGGTGTGGTGGGCGGAGTTAGGTTTGGTTTGGTGGTGGTGGGTGGGGTTAGGTTGGATTTGGTGTCATAGTGGTGGTGGAGGAGGAGATATTTGGGTGGGTGCGGGTGTGGTGGTGGGCGGGGGTATGAGTGGGTGGGTGGGAGTTGGGTGTGGTTGTGGTCGGGGGTAGGGGTGATTGTGTGGGTAGGGGAGGGCGGGATTGGGTGTGGTGGTGGGCGGTGGTTGGGGTGATTGTGTGGGTAGGGGAGGGCGGGGTTGGGTTGGGTGTCGTGGTAGACAGGGGTGGGTTGGGTTTGGTGTGGTGGTGGTGGGGGATGAGATATTTGGGTGGTTGCGGAGGCAGGGGTGATTGTGTGGGTAGGTGAGGGCTGGGTTGGGTGTGGTGGTGGGCATCAATCCTAGCGACCACTTCAACCCTCATGATTTATTTCCCCCCCCCCCCCCCAATATCTGTTTTGTTGGTTCATATCACAGTAAACAGGCCAGCTTGTATAATGAGGTATCTAATTGGCAGGGTTAATTTATAAATGTAGTGGCTGTATTTATCAGAGTGTGTGTTTTGGAATGTGTGGGGGTATGGTGTGTTTGTTTGCTTGTGTGTGTGTGTGTGTGTGTGTGTGTGTGAGGGGGGGGGGTGTTAGGGGATATTGTGGGCGTGAGCGGGGGAGTTCGGTGTGTATGTGTCTAGGAGTATATGTGTGTGTATATATACAGTATGTGTAAGGTTATGGTATGTATGTATGTTTGGGGGAGTTATGCTTGTGTGTGTGTGTGTGTGTGTGTGTGAGTGAGGGAGGGAGTGAGTGAGTGAGAATTGAGCAAGGTTGAAAGTATTAAAAAACAGGTTAGATAATGAAAGTAACTAATCTGAACAACCACCTCACCTTTCATCATAATTAATTCCCCCTAATATCGTTGTGTTGGTTCAGATCACAGTAAACAGGCGAGCTTGTATAATGAGGTGGCGATAAATGAGCACGTTCAAGGGGAGGTGGACCGTTTTTCTGGTCCCCCTTCTTCTTCACGTTTAGCTCAATGAGTTTTCAGATTATAAGACGTTAGGCCCATTAGTTTGGTGATTTTAAGACATTTTGCCCCATTTCTTTGTCAATATTAAAACTTCTCGTGTCATTTAGGTGGCGATTTTTGCCCTGGCGAGCGATAGCGAACCTGTATTTCAAGAGAAACCGGCCTTCGGCCGGGAAATTTTTCTATCGAAAAATGTACAAATTTATCTTGAAGGCGAGTCTTGGGCGGGTGTTGTTTAAGTTTCATGGAGGTCTAGCTAGGAAACTAACAAATTGATACAAATATACATAAATGAGCAAATAAATACGCCCATCTCCCCTTAATTTACTTTTGTTGGGGCTGTGTTTATCATAGTGTGTGTCTGTCTGTTTGTGTATGACTTGGTTTTTTGGGTTTGTATGAGTGTATGTGTGTGGGTGGAGGGGGTATGCATGTTTATATTGTATTTTCGTTGTGCATTGTTTGTTAGTTTGTATGAGTGTGTGTGTGTGTGTGTGTGGAGGAGGGGATATGTATATATATATATATTGTATTTTCGTTGTGTATTATTCGTGTTTGTGTGTGTGTTTGTGGGTTAGTATGAGTGTATGTGTGTGGGGAGGGGGATGCATGTATATATTGTATTTTCGTTGTGTATTTGTGTGTGTGTTTGTTAGTTAGTATGAGTGTATATGTGTGTGGGTCGAGGGGTATGTATGTTTATATTGTATTTACATTGCGTATTTTATATGTGTGTGAGTGTGTGTGTGTGTGGGGAGGGTACATGCATGTATATATTGTATTTTTGTCGTGTTTTGTGTGAGTTTGTGGGTTAGTATGAGTGTATGTGTGTGTGGGAAAGGTGATATGTGTGTTTATATTGTATTTTCGTTGTGTATTTGTTGTGTTTGTGGGTTTGTATGGATATATGTGTGGAGGGAAGGGATATGTATGAGTGTATGTGTGGGGGGAGGGAATATGTATGAGTGTATGTGTGGGGGGAGGGGATATGTATGAGTGTATGTGTGGGGGAGGGGATATGTATGAGTGTATGTGTGGGGGGAGGGGATATGTATGAGTGTATGTGTGGGGGGAGGGGATATGTATGAGTGTATGTGTGGGGGGAGGGGATATGTATGAGTGTATGTGTGGGGGGAGGGGATATGTATGAGTGTATGTGTGGGGGAGGGGATATGTATGAGTGTATGTGTGGGGGGAGGGGATATGTATGAGTGTATGTGTGGGGGGAGGGGATATGTATGAGTGTATGTGTGGGGGGAGGGGATATGTATGAGTGTATGTGTGGGGGAGGG